>JANHFR010004574.1:16011-28238 GCA_032468015.1 Mimophis mahfalensis | reverse complement strand
CTCCCTTCCCTTCCCTTCCCTTCTCTCTTCTCACCTCACCTCATTTCACCTCACCTTATCTGACCTTATCTATCCTGATTGCCACAAGCCTTTTTGGACTTCTGAGTCTAGCCTCATAGACCAGTAAGTGTTCTATCCATGTACTAACCAAATCTGCTTAATCATTAAGGTGAATAAGGTGAATCAGATGAACTACTGGATTGCTCTAAAGCAGTATTTTTCAACCATGGCAGCTTTAAGATATGTGGACTTCAGTCCCCAAAATTTCTCAGCAATTTTTAGTTTTGAAATTAGTTTTTGAGTTTTTAATTTTTTTTGTGTGATTTTCTGTGCTCTTAACATCATTTGAACACAAGATTGCTATACAATACCCAGCCTTTTAAATAGACAGCAGCATCTTATTGAAAAGATGTTTTCTCAGTTGGGTTGCCAAATAATAGAAGGTTAATAACTTTGCTGAGTGAATCAGCTTTAAGCATCTTTAAAGATTTAGGATAAGATGCATTGCTTCAGAAAAAACAATGGTTCTTTTACATTCCTTTTCGCACCTTTTAAATTCAGCTAGGTAGAATTCTGATGATAAAAACATAATCCAGACAGTGCATTATGAAGCAGCCAGTAATCTGTACTTCCTGCAGTTATGCCACACATATTCACAATGTGAAATTCATGCCTGGGCCAAATTCATGCTATTTGAGGAAAAAATACAAGTTTCATTCTTGCAAAAATGTATCAGAAATGTGTATGAGAAACATATTCAAAGTCTCGAATCACTAATAAGGTAGAATCCATTGTGCTTTGGTAACACAAATCTTTATATATGTGTCTAATTAGGATGGGATATATCATGTATTCTCAGTCATTCCATTCCTAGTCATTTCATGAGTGGACTACTGTAAGGGGCTACCCTTGAAGAGCATCCAGAATCTACAGCTGGTGCAGAGTGCAGTGTCGCAAGTAGTTTGGGAGGGCCAAGTGTAGTCCCTGTGACACCCCTGCTCAACACTGGTTACTAATCTGCTTCCAGGTGCAATTCAAGGTGTTGGTGATCACCTTTAAAGCCCTTCATGGCATGGGTCTAGGTTACTTGAAGGACCATCTCACACCACTGGGATTGGTCTGGTAAGCCCAATGGCAGGCTCCAAGAGGAAGGCCTTCTCTGCTGTTACTCCTGCCTTCTGGAACATCTCGCTCCCCAATGTGAGGTTGTTCCCAACCCTCCTATCTTTTCATAAGGAAGGGCCTAAAGATATGGCTGTTCCAGGCCCCTGTGGGAGAACAGCACAATGAAGATGGTTGACTGAGTAATATCAGATCCCACCTCCCCACATTCCACTCCGACCCTCCCCATGTATTTTTGGTTTTAGTGTTTGTTTTTAACTGTTTCTTTTTTAAATTTGATGTAAGTATAAGCTGCCCAGAGTAGGGCACTATGGGGTACTATGATAAGATGGCTGGCCAATACATTTTATAAATAAATAAATAAATAAATAAATATGTATGAAAACATAAGCCACCAGAAGCATTCATTTAAATAACACGAATTCACAAATGCTTCCAAAGACATTTCACCCATCTTATTTTTATCCTACAGCCATAATAGTGTTGCCCATTTGTTGTTATTCTTTAATATATTGTCCCTATATGAACATTTTTCTTTTATTTCCATATTTCAGAAAACCCATTTTAGTATTTTATGTGATAAAATCACTACTAATATGATTTGATGGCTCATAAATAGTAATATGACTATTTATGTTGTCTCTGCTTATGTATGGGAGGTTCCTTGTTGTTTGTTAAGAAATATTATATTGCAGCCTTGTATTAAATTCTGATAATTTCAAGGGATCATCACTGTAATATATTGGTGGAAGATGGCAAGCGTGATGCTGCTGTCAGCCAAAAACCTTGCCTTCAAATGTGTGTTCATAGCATATGTAACATAAATCAAAAGGGGCTTCTAGTTAGCCGTATATCTTATCTTTGCCTTTAATTTTTTTTATATAATCACAGGTGCAGTATGAGACACTAGGGACATTTATAACTAGCTCTGGAAAAAGCTGAACATGTGGGGGGGGGAGATACCCTTCACTTACAGCATAGGTTTTCACTATTTGTGTGTGTGTGAGGGTGGGGCATCAGTGTTGGTCAACCAGAGTGGCCAAATTTACAAAAGGGTATCTATTTGGAGCTTGGGTGAAAATGACATTTTTCTGAAGGGCAGCATTAGAAATTTTTAGGTACTTTTTTTCCCATTATCTGATAGTTATAAGATGGCAGATGGCTTGTAGAGCTGAAAGAGGAGAAGGAGAAGGAGAAGGAGAAGACTATCACCTCCTTCAATTCAATAATGGCTGAGAACAAAGTTATTTAAGCACATATTAATCCTCCAGGTCAGCCAACTGCAAAAAAAAAGAACAGTGCGCCGTTGCAGGTCCTTTTCTGCTTCAAAAATCCAGCAACATTTAATACTTGATATAGAATAATTGTAAACTCTATTAGCTCACATATATAATCTTTCATTTCAGAAGAATTTTGTGAAGTTTTCAAAGGTCTGGAAAATCTGTAGGCATCATTTTGCTCTTCCATTCCTTCCCTGATAAGGTTTGAGATATCATTATATCAAACTGGCCAATTAGATATTTTGAAAACCAAAATGCAGGCAAAACCAAGATAGTATATTGTGTCTACATGCTCTACTTTCCTTTAAAATATTAATAAATCTATACACATATGAACAATTTGTCAATTCATTCAATCACCCCATTTCCTTATCACTGAACTGAACTGAAATTCAGCTGCCATATGAAGAACAGTAAAGAATATTAAACCAATTCCAAGTCACACTAGGGGAAAAATGCTCTAAGTAACAACTCTGGGGGAAATAAACTAACCCTGATATGATCCATTTGTAACATTTAAATCTTTTATGAATAAAATTAAATGTTATTTTGATATTTAGGCAGCCCCCGCCTCCAAACTCCAACTTGGCAGCTTCCTCTCCCTTGCAATATGTAATAATAATATTATATTTATGAGGTTGAAAAATTCCACTTTTTCCTGTTTCTTGCTATTAATGTGCAATGTGTCAAATGGGATCACAGAAAAGCAGAATATTCTGATATTATAACATAAAAAGATCTGTTGGGTATAATGGAAGGAAAGGAAACTAAATATACATGTATTGGTTTTGGCATCTTTGCCAGAACAGCTAATTTGGTTGCAAACTTTACATGGAATCTTCAGTCAAGCCACAGAATGCTACATTTGTAAGCTACCTTATTACTGAAGCATTACTGAATTCAGGAAAAGTTTATAAATATGAAGTATTCAACATTCAGTAATAATATTCTTTAAAAGAACGCTCCTTTGATTAGAAAAACACATGTTCATGTCTTTCTGTGAGAAAGCAGAAGGCTTATAAAATATCAGCAGTGAAAGTCGGATCTCACTGAAAATAAAATGTGGTCGACGTCCCATACATTGTTTAGTGACAATGTGTTCGTGTGCAGTACGACAATGAAAACAGTTAAGTCTGCTTTCCAAAGTCTCACTTAATAGCTTATTTGGTCTATTTTGCTCTCCTAACCCTATTTTTTTTTTCCAGGTTAGAACCGGAGAGAGGAGGTGCATCCTGTTCTTTGCTCAAAGACTAGCACTTAATGGCAGGAAGGGCAGTTCAAAAATTGTAGGAGCCCATAATTTTCTGTATCAAAGTGTATGGATATTCCCTGCATGTACAGGTGTCCTGAGTTTCTGAAACTCTGCAAGTCATCATTGCTTCTCAACAAGAGAGGTGTATAGTATCCACCATCACATTTTTTTGGGAAGCTGTTTCCTAACATCCAGATGATGTTGTAAGTGGAATAACATGGCTCAAAGTAGTTGTGCCAGATGTGATGTCCCCTGCTACAGACTCAAATAGACTGCGAATGAAGAATACATGCTCCATTAATTTCCATTGGTGTGAAGAATGCATTACTACTTCGTCATTCCCTCTATATTTCTGAAGACATTCTCACATATTCCTGCTTTGTTTTCTTTGATACAGGAAGCCTTGTATCATAGTTATGTTTGCTTTTTGCATTCTCTCTTTAGTGTGCATGTATGCACACTTACTTTGCCCACACCAACACCCACACAACACACAAGCCAAGGCTTAAGCAAGCATTGGAATCTCCTATTGCATTTATGATGGTGCGGCTGTTTTTCAAGCGATTAAATCCACAGGTTTTTAGCAAATATACAGAACAGGTCTGGTGCATAAATCTATCTTTGTAATTGCTTTTGAAAAGCTGGAACCACTTTCAGATGCTGTCATCCATTTCTTAGGTGGTGGCCTCCTCTTTTTTAGTGCTATCAGTAAATCAAAATTCACACCACTGCTCCCCCTTCAACAGAAGAGAGATATATACAGGGCAGGCTGGTTTTCTGTGTGGTCTTCCTAACAGAGTTTTGGCAACTAAAAAATAATAGTCTTTAGATGATTGGAAACATTGTTCAGCAAGGTGGGAGTAAGGGGGAACCATGTAATAGTAATTCATTACTTCAGGGCTTAATGGTCACTTTGCCATTACACTAAGTAAGGTTTAGATTTGAGGTATCCTGAAACAACAGCAAATTATTAGCTATTTAATTGGTTCTTGTTGTATTTTTATGTATCTTTACTGAAGTGGACTGGCAGAATAGATGCTACCTAATTTTAAATAGTAAAATGGTGTGTCATTGTACGTTGGATATGTTAACCCTGTCTACATATGGTTTCTGAGGGGTCATTTGTGCTCTCTGAGCTTGCTTGTTTTCTTGCAGATGTTTCGTTACTCAAACTAGATAACATCATAAATGCTGGTAAGGCAGGGTGTCAAACTCACATCATGGTGGCGTCACATGACGTATCACATGACTTTTCTCCTCTTCGCTAAACCAGGCATGGGAATGGCCAGCATAGTCTATAGTTGTTGTGACACATTCGGCCTGCGGCCTGTGAATTTGACAGCCCTGTAGTAAGGAGTGCTGTTTACTGTCAGTTTATATACCAGTGGATTGCCTGCCATTTTTGGTGGTGATGGTCTTAGAGGTTCTTTGACTGGGCTTTTTGCTGTTGGCTTCTTTGGCAGTTTCTTGATTGGGGTATTGTTTACTTGACTGTTGGTCTGATGTTAACCTTGGAGTAAATCTATGCTAATCTGGATGCTGATTGCTGGTGCAGATATGCTTGGGTCTTTCTGTTCCTTTTGGGGCTGGGTGACAGTCTCTATTGTTGTTAATGTCTATGTGTCTGTTGATGGCTGATTTGTCAGAGTACCAGGCTTCTAAAAATTCCCTGGCATTTTTGGGCTTGGCTTGGTCTAGGTTGGTCATATTTTCCCAACTGAAACTGTGGTTAAATCTGTCTATATGTTGTAAAATTAAAGAATTTTCATCCTGTTTTCTGACTGCTCATCATGTCTTCTGCCTGGTTTTAATGGATGCATTCTGCCAGTCTTCTGCCTGTCTGTGCTACCATAGTGATTGTTGCAGTTCTTACACTATATGTTATGGATGACTCCTATTTTTACTTTTGTAGTTAGTGGGTTTTTTGGTTGGCTTAGATGTTTTGAAGGGCTTTAATTGGTTTTGGCACTAATGTTCAGAGTTCTTAAGAAACAGAATTATACAGACAGAGAAAAAGTTTATTTATTTATTTGTTTGTTTGGATTTTTATACCGCCCTTCCCTCGAAGGACTCAGGGCAGTTTACAGGGCATTAAAAAACATAAAATACAAACGTTAAAACGAAATATTAGAAACACGCCCCCACAAACAAGTCTAGTCTAAAATAAAATCCCTCAGTCCAGGCTGGCAGATGTAAACAGCAGGGTTTTCAGCTCCCTGCGGAAAGTCTGAAGGTCGGGTACCATCCGCAACTCAACTAGCAATGAATTCCACAGGGCAGGCGCCCCCACAGAAAACGCCCTCCCCCTTGGTGTCACCCACCAGCGCTCCTCCACCGGCGGCACCCGGAAAAGACCCTCCCTATGGGGCCGAACTGGGTGGTGGGAAGATGACTGCGGCAATAGGTGTCCCCTCAAATACTCCAGCCCCAAGCCATTAGAACTGTCCCAAAGGTGTTTTTCAAGAAGCAACTGGAAAAACCAGAAAGTCCAGTTGCCTCTTGAAAAAGCACCTTTGGGACAACCATGATCTGGCTGAATGAGAATCTCCATAGACTTGTATTAGAACTGTTTCAGGGAATCAAATATGTAGTGGCATGTAACAGAAACACAATAAAAATCTATTTACATCTCCTTCCAGTGTAATGATCTCTAAAAACAGAGTTTTGTCAGTCCATAAAATGGAACAGTGAACATATTAGGTGCCATCAATGCAGAGTGATTATTATCAAAATCACCAGGGAAATTACTTCAGATTGTAAACAAACATTTTGATAAAATACTGTATATTTTGGCAGATTAATTATTCTGCTGTCCGTGAATAATTAGAATGAATTGCAACTACAACTTTATTGTCAGCCACATCCTCTAAATATCATTGATTCTAATATAAATTAAATGCCTAATATGATAAATGCCTAACTCTGACACTGAAGTCAACATGCCTTCAAAATGCTAAGATCAGTCTCAGTGAAGGCCATTAAAATTAGCAAGAGACCATAAGTATAATTATAAAATTATATTATAATGTGCAGGTAGGAGGAGGATAGATATCCAAGTCATATGATGAACATATAGGCAGACACACACTCATACATACACAGACATACACGGGGGCACAATTTGGCCAGAAGCAATCTCCACTTAGATTCCAATAGGAATCTATTTATGCTATTAAATTTGTGATTTATGCTATTAGAAATGTGATCTTACTTAATTTTAATTTTACTTAAAATGATTTTACTTTAATTTTCTGCAATTTTACTTTAATTTTTGCTACTAAGTAACATGATTTTAAAAGTGAGGGCTTTAAAGGCATATTTAAACCAAGTTCCAGTTCGACTATTGGTACAAGAATATTGTACAATATTATAAAAGGGCATCATATTTATTGCCTTTTAACTGATTTAGTAAAAATGAATATTAGAGGTAGAGCATAGAATCATAGAGCTAGATTACCCTATTTATTGCACTGCACCGCAACAAGTGTCATTTGAAATAAACAATGTAATCTACAAAATCAACTGTAACAATTGCAAACTACACGGGACAAATGTCACATCAATTAAAAACCAGGATCCAAGAACACCAGTTGGCAGTCAAACACTATGATCCCAAATGTTTAATCTCTACCCATACCAACACCAAACAGCACCAGTTTGATTGGAGCAATAAAAAAATCATCAGCCATGCTACCACCCACCACATTTATGAGTTCATTGAGACTGGCACTCCACAATTCCATCAATAGACACATTGACCTACAACCACCCTACAGACCCCTTAGAATCCAAAGCAACCACATAGATAATCAGCTGAGACAGCACTGCTCCTCAACCAACCCACGCAAGCACCCCCCAACCAGCATTTCACTTCCCAATGACCCTCACCTGATGTAACCTCCACTTCACAAGACCCATAACTCCTGATGACACACACCTGACCCATCATAAGACCCATTAAAAGACCCTCACTTGACACATCCACAAACCATCTTTTTGAATTACAAACAGTGCCATCATGATATTAATGCAAAGCAGCAACAGAATAATCCAAGGTTGTTTTGCCTCAAGTAATTTAACTTAATTTATTTAAATAGATTTATAAATTAATAAACAGAAGTAATTTAGTGATAAACATGGTTCTCCCTTAGAAGGAATTTCCCTTGATTATTTATACAGTATTTCTGAGTGAACTGGGTAAATTTAAATTAAATGGTTTCATTTTCATTTATAGGAAAAAGGACATAGTTGTAATAAAAAGCAGATTATATTTAGAAAGGAAACTTTTCAGATATAAATTTCACTTTTCATGCAGTTTGAATATGGGACACCTGGAGCCAACAACAGAGCAATTTAAAAGTGTAAAAATAACACATATATTATCTGTCCGTAAATAATAATATATGCATCACTATTTAAACTCATACATCCGCAACTCTAGGCAGCCACAAAGATTTCATATTACTTTAATTTAATAAACTAGCATAAATTCACTGCTGAATTTCATTTCACAGAATTCAAGAAAAACACTGTCATTAAGGCCATTATTTGATGGCTTGCAGGTTTCTATGAAATATAAAACGTTACCTTTTATGCATGTAAAAACTGTCTTCTATTTTTAGGAACATAGTCACAGTTATCAACTTGTAAGTACTAGTTTTATTTTAATTACAGGGAAAATAAGCCGAGCAACCAGAGAGGTTTCACATGAAGGCAGGATACATTTTCTTGCTAATGCAAACAAGCTTTTTGACAACTTGATCAGTGGCTTTGAGAAAACTCTAATTCCCATGTTCCCTAAATTTGTTCATTGAATAACTGGAGGAAAGTTGGATTCCTAACCAGGGGTGGGTTTCTACTGGTCTAACAACTGGTTTATTTGCGCACACATTTTGTGTGAACGCGCCATATGCATGCTGTGCACTCATCCCATTAAGACTAGAGAATAGCTGAGATGCAGCAGAATCACAAAACAGCTGATTGGCGTGGCAGTGCAGTTGGGCTGTTTTTTGGCTCTGCCCCATCTCAACTGTTTTCTAATCTTAATGGCAATAAAAGGTAGCTTAGAAGCGTGGGTGGGTCCACTTTCGATCACCTACAGCAATGCTAACAACCGGTTCACCCAAACTGAGCTAAACTGGTAGAAACCCACCTCTGTTCCTAAATGAGGTCCAAGGAACCTCTATTTCAGTATTTACAGTATAACTGAAAATAAGAAATACATGTATATAGAAAAAGCAAGCGGGCTATTACCTTTGGTTGGTTAAGCAACATAATGTGAAACACAGCAAAGGAAGATGAAAAGGTAGGCCAAATAAATTAAAGCATGAGGTTGGAAAAAAGAACAAAAATATAGCTAAACTTGGTTTATATTAATGTTGTTCACTATGCCTCTCTGTCCTTGCAACCATGCTTGTTTCTATCTCATCTATACACTACTCAATATATTGCTTTTTGTTTGACTCACCTTAATCTTTTTGAGAATGCCATTAATTCAGTCTAACCACTAGTGTTCTGGCTTCCCCTTCCTCTTGCCCTATTCCTTCCTTCCTTATATAGTGGTTGTGCAATTTGCTCCCCAGTCATCCTTTGTAATATGACCAAATCACCTTTTGTTCTTACACTGATAGATTCTGTCTCTAGGGATTGTTCTCAGACTCTGCAAGCCATTTTCTGCATTGAAACACTTCTGAAAGCCAAAGTCAGATTAGTACAGTTTTCAGTGATAACATTCTTAAAAGCAAAAAACACCCTTTCGTACTAGTGCCCTCCAGATATGGCACTTGGCCATTTTGGCAGCAATAGACAAAGACTGATATCCAATATATCTGGAGGAGATCAAATTGGAGAAGATCAACCAAGAAGTTTCATATCACTCGGAAAATGACCGATTAATAGATTAATTTAAAACCAGGCCTTTTCCATTGTTCTAAACCCTTTCTTACTGTCTCTGTTTCTTATGCTGCATCATAGATGACTTCAACTAGACTGCAGCATTTCTTATATACTGAGTCAGCTGTTACTGAAGCTAAGCTTTAAGTCAGTGATTTTAAAAAGATTTTATCTTTGGCAGAAAGAATTCCATGGACAAAAAAGGCAAATAAAAAAGAATAAAACATTTTTACAATACCACATTATTTATTTATTATTATTATTATTATTATTATTATTATTATTATTATTATTATTATTATTATTTGAGAAATGAACAGATATTTGATATAAATCAGTCACTTTGGTACTGTTTTTTTCATCTATGCCATGAAGCTAACCTAGAAAAAACAACTCTTGTCATTAGTAGCTCTATTTTAATATGGAACAGCATTATACAAATATAATATACAAATACTACAATTATTTATTGACATCCATTTCAGGCTGAAGAACATGGTACTACTTCAGCAAGGAGACATCAAATATGACAGTTGTATAATATTACTATGGACATCACAGATTGTGATTTGATTCCTATCCTGACCCCAATGCCAAGAATAGTTTTCATTAAATTTCCAAGGACACTTTTCTTATAAATTTCCATGTAGCTCAAAGGACAGTTTTCCTTAGCGAAAATTGATGAAACTTCCATTCTTGAATTGCAAATTCAGCTATCAAACAAAGCCTTAATTTTTGTGAGAACACCACACAGGAAAACAACTCAGGATTTTGCATGATATACACCTCCTACGAGAAGTGCAATAAAAATCTTAATAACTGTTCATAGATTAATGACTATTTATTTTTTTATTTTTTTATATTGATTTATACAGTTGTTCACTTCCCCAGTGTGATTTTGGGCAGCTAATAAGAATTAAATTACATTCAAATTAAATTAGAGTAAGAAAGGGGTCTTACTTTAGCTTCTGAGGTTGGTTCCAAAAAGCAGAGGCGATTTCCAAGCCCCTCAGCTGCCAGGCAGAACTTACGCTGTTCTTTATGAATGTTGGCTACACACTGAAGTACAACTTCATCATCCTGTCATGAGATACAAGAAACATGTGAACAAATAGGAAATATTTGCAAGATTTAGATCGTAGATGAATTGGTTCATTTTTACAAATCTCCAAACAAAGCATTTGTTTAAAACTGGCACTGTACTTACTATCTATCTATCTATCTATCTATCTATCTATCTATCTATCTATCTATCTATCTATCTATCTAATATATATATCTGACATAAAACCATATGAAATTTCAGTTACGTAGTCCTGTCCCCATATTGTTATGAGAAGAGGTGTGTTAATCTATATTGTCAAAACATTCAGGTGTTTGATGTAGCTTCCTTTCCTTTTTCCCACCTACACCAATTTAAAACTGGATCTCAATCTACATCATGGACCGAAGTTCCCTATTTCATCACTTCTGGCCTTCACTGGATCTCTAACAACAACAACAACAACAACAACAGTTTGAATATAATGCTAAATCTTTGCAGCAGAACAGGAGTAATTCCTATAGAATCAGAGAATAATTGTTGCTAAAACCAAACAGCCAGTGGATTGAGCGAAGAGAATAAATTCTCCCTTCCCCAGATCATCTCAGGATCTTCCTCAGATTCAATAAAACTGGAGGCAAATGAGGTGATAGTTGCTTGACAATTCTGGAATTTCTTTCTGTATGTACTTCTGTGGATATCTCGAAGGGAAAAAAATGGGTAAGGCATGCCAGATGAGTGAGCAATTCAAAATGATGGTTATTAAAGATGTCATAGGCAGAATGCTTATGCCCTAATACAGCCTAAGGACAACTAATTTCTTTTGCTCAGGCCTCAAAAAACCTTATGCTTCTAAGCCCGATGCCTCTTATACTGCTATATTAAGAAATAACAGCAGACCTGGTTTTCCTATTTCACTTAATCAAATAGTTAATTAACATGTTTACAGGGAATATAAAAGAGCATTATTATCATCACTTATAATCCAATTTGTCCTGTGTTTCAAATGCTAAAATTCATTCTACTGCATCTGTTATTTGAATGTTATTTTTATATAAGTCACACAAATGGATTTTACAGCTGTAAAATATTGCTTGCGGGCTTGACAATAACCTCAGTGGATATCAAGACTAAAAACTCCTTAAGAATCTTTTCCAAATAATAGTTATGCCATTTTCTGTGTTGTACAAATACATCTTTGTCCAGAATATACAGTACTTACAAATGCAAGCTTATGATCGGAAGACAGATAGCATATCTGATGCCTTCTTTGACACAGTTAATAGCCTTACACTTTCTGAAATGTTACACTCTCTGAAAATCATGCAGTAACGTAAGAATATGTGCTTGAATGATGATGGAAAGTATAAATGAATAAAAGAACTGAATATATTAGAAATAGTATTACATTTTTCAGAATTATTCTTCTTTCCCAGAAAATAAAATTTTAACTGCATCATATTTACTTGAAAATATGACCTGTACATTATATAACAACTACAGAAATTCAACATTTGACATTTGAAACCAAAACTGATATTCGTTATTATGCAGGTATATATTTAGGTAAAGGTAAAGGTTCCCCTCGCACATATGTGCTAGTCGTTCTCGACTCTAGGGGGCAGTGCTCATCTCTGTT
>JANHFR010004573.1:57844-70897 GCA_032468015.1 Mimophis mahfalensis | reverse complement strand
TATCCACTTGATTTCTTGAAAAGGAAATTGAAATTAAATTAAACTTATAAAATAATTAATTAGCCCAGTGTTAACATACCAATAAAAAGAGTGAAAGATGCATAGAAACCAATAGCTATTAAATATTTTGATCTGCATTGTTTTCACGTTAAACTTAAAAGCATAATTTAAATGACTTTTCTTAGCATATAAAACGGATTAAACTGAAACTTGTAAAAAAAATAAAATGGATTTAAGTTGTCAAGTTTCATTAGAGAAAAAATGGCAACTGAGGCCAAACAATCTAGAACCAATGGTAGTGACAACTGCTGTGTTAACTTTGAGACATCTGATTTCTTCAATAAGCGTTAGAAAGCGGTAACAAACTCCAAACAGGTCCAATTAGTTAGTATGTATGTGTCACTGGAAAGGGGAAAAAGCCTCTTAAGAATTGATATAAATGACAACTTTTAAAATAGTATAGAAAAATGGTTAAAACAACTTGTGCATAAAGCGTGATAGTATATTTTCTTTGAGGCAAATCTGCGAATCGAGGCAAGATTTTTTTCATAAACTAAGCAGATGTTTATGATTAGTTCTTAGTTAACATCGCCCAGCTGTCCAATGATGATTTTTATATAGAGAGATCATTGTGAAGTACCATATGCTTATATAAATCATGACTATGGCAGTTGTGTTACTGGAGACAAAGTGCAATATTTCCCATTTTAGGTAACTTCTTTATATCACACTATATAGCTGGACCATAGGATACTCCCCCACCCCCGGCAACATAGTATCCTATAAAGAACTGATGTGTGTTGTTATATACCAACTAGCGTTGTATGGTTTACAAGAAACAGTACAGCAGCCATCAGGATATGGAGTACAAACTTCTATGCCACTCTATATTTGAAATTTATTTAATTAATTTTTTATTTAATTTTTTATTTAATTATATTTATATACCGCCCTTTTCCAAGAAGGACTCAGGGCGGTTTACAGGACTTTAAAAAACATGGAATATAAAAATTAAAAACAGATTAAATCAAGACATACTATATTTTTTGGAGTATAAGACACTCCGAAGTATAAGATGCACCTAGCCTTTGGGGAGGAAAACAAGAAAAAAAGAATCTGCCTCTGCCTCCCAGCAACTTGCCTCCTTGCAGCAGAAACAAGGTCAGCTTCAGCAAAGCATGATTAGCAAAAGCAGCTGATTGTTTCTTAGATCAGCCTCCTGACAATCAGCTGTTTCAGGCTGCAGGCATTGCCATAGCCTATTGATGCCTCCATGTGCCCCTTTTTCGGCCTCCATACCCCATTTTCAGCCTCTGCGCGCCCTATTTTTGGCTCATTCCAGGTGGCAGGGATCAAAAGGCCAGAAAATGGGGTGTGTGGAGGCCAAAAATGAGGCGCGTGGATATGGCAACAGGCTATGGCAGTTGCTGCAGCCTGAAACAGCTGATCATCAGGAGGCCGATCCAATCAACAATCAGCTGCTTGTGCTAATCAGGCTGTGCTGAAGCTGAAACAGGCTGCTTGCTGCAAGAAGGCAAATTGCTGGGAGGCAGAGGCCAAATGGTCGGGGCTGGTGGGTGGGCAGTGCTTTGGTAACATTCATTGTATAAGATGCACAGATATTTCCACCCATTTTTTAGGGTGGAAAAAGTGCATCTCACACTCCGAAAAATATGGTATATCTGAAATATGATTGTGAGATTTATACTGATGGAATTGTAATTGCATAATACCTGATCTGTGGAAGATGGACATTTTGGATTTTCAACATATTTGGTTTAAATTACTTGTTATTTAAAATATAATGGCGAAAGATGACGTGGGATGTGGTATTGAATTGACTGCCATTCCATTCACAGTGAACCAAAGCATCTGAAGTCAGGACATAAAGCAATAGATGGAAATTAATCAAGGAGAGAAGCAACCTAGACTAAGGAGAAATTTCCTGATAGAACAATAATCCAGTGGAATGGCTTGAATTGAGAAGTTGTGGGTGCTCGGTCACTGGAAGTTTTCAAGAAGAAATTGGACAGCCATTTGTCCAAAATGTTATAGGGTCTCCTGCCTCAGCAAGGGGTTGGACTAAAAGACCTTCAAGATCCCTTTCAATTCTGTTATTCTGAACCATCTGAGTTGGAATCACAGTGTTAGGACTAACCTTTTGTTTCCAATCTTAAAATTGAGTGATGTGGCATTTTATATACCATTGTCTAGACTTGTGCACAATTATATGTAGGTGTTGTACATGTTCACATGAGTTGAAATATTTTATTCCCCCTAGACTAAACAATCTCTACAGTATATATTATTATGTCAGGATCATTAATACCCAAAAAAGTACTGAGTTTAATATATGAGCAATTCGGAATTTTTATTGGATTAGTTAACAACAATAAAACATAAAAGGAACTTTTATCGAAGTATTAGCATGCATTTCATACTGAGTATTTAGATACACACACGCACAAACACACACACACACACACACACACACACACACATCAGAGTTAGTCCATATAGTTCTTGCCTTGAAGTCCCTTTAATACAGGGGTGGACTCTCAGGCATTTCCAAAAAGCCTCCATAAGTCCACTAATTTATTTTTATTTCTATTTTTATTTTACACTGTGCAAGCAAAAAAGGTTAGCCAAAAACTAGAATCATCAATTCTTGTCAATGTGATTTTTCAGTTGCAGGTAATATAGGGCACTAAAATAAAAACCATTTTGCCTCAAAATAATGTCTCAAAAAGCTGGATATTTCAGCACCTTGGTCTGGAGATTTCATTTTTAAAAAATGCTTCCAGGAGTTCAAAGTTTGCCCACCTTTCTTTTCGTATTTATCTACAGTCCTGATTACCCAGCCATACTACAAATTTAAAATCTCCCTCCATCTCTTGAAACCTCACTGCTTTTCCAGTAAGCATTGGCTCCCATCTCTTACAGTTGGGGTTCCAGCCAGACTTGTGTCTCATCTATTCCTCTTCTTCCTGCTCGTCTTGGATCCAAACACTAACTCAAGTAGCTATAAAATCTGCTTTCCAGACCGGAAGAAAAATATTGTGGTTTTTTTTACTTTTTAAGATCTATTTCCAAGCCTGTGCTCATCGATCAAGGAGACTGTTCTAGCCAGTTCAGTTTGCTTTGTTTTTAAAAAGACAACCCTTCAACCATATAACTGGTTTATACTAAAATTATTGATACCCAGCAGAGAAGTTATTAAAATAACAGATTCATGATCTGAATATGAGTGTATATAATGGAAAACCTTGAGTGGTTAGTGCTAGAAAACTCAGTCCTCACTAATCCCATTTTTAGACCTACTAAAAAGATACTCTAAAGAGATGTAAGCCAGATAGTTGTCACATTTAACTGCCAAGATGCTTAAAGGTAACTATGAAAAGGGAAAGGGGATGGAAGAATCAGCTTTCCATAATATCCATTACTGGATATGTCAAAGAAGTGATATCTAAACATTCCAAGCTCATGAGGTCCTTTGGATTACATTTAGGAAAGGTAGTTTTTAAGAAACAGTGAAAGATACTGAATGCATAACCAGCCAGACTTGTGCTGAGGAATATTGCTTCCAGAAGCTAGAATTCTGATCTTTAGATAAATGTCTTGGAAGTTTTATTGATTAATTCATAATACAACTACATTTACTATTTATGAAACTTCAGATTACTTTTGTATGGAAGGTTCTTCATCTCTTGGGTTTAGTACTGATTTGAATCAAGGAAAAGAAAAAAGGAAAGGAGAGGAGAGGAGAGGAGAGGAGAGGAGAGGAAAGGAAAGGAAAGGAAAGGAAAGGAAAGGAAAGGAAAGGAAAGGAAAGGAAAGGAAAGGAAAGGAAAGGAAAACCATGATAAAAAGAAGATAAAGATTTCCATATAAGCATTGCATATTGAAAATGTATGCTATAATTAATTTAGTTGGATGGAAATATGGTACATCTCACCAGAACAAGGAATATTGATGAAACAATGTGTGAGAAGGCCAGATTGTTGATGAATAACTTCAGGGGCCTAGCTGTCCTTTCTTATAATTCATTAATACTAGATTTATATTTTAAGAAAGTCCTCAAAACATAGAAAATCATCAATGAAAGTATGGTCTTTTCTAACATAATACATGTAACTACCATAGCCTTTGTCCAAATCAGGGGTGTCAAACTCGCAGCCTGCAGGCCAGATGCATCATGTGCTGGTCACGCCCCTACCCAGTTTAGCAAAGGGGGGCAAGTCCCAATACATGACATGATGACACCGTGATGATGCAAATCTGACACCCTTGGTCCAAATCATCATCATCATCGTTTTAGCTATTTTCTATCCAAGAGGATGAAAGCCTCTCCCACGTTTCCAGCCAATGTGACCTTGAACTTTCTTTTGCCAATTGGGCCTGCAATACTTGTGAATGTCATCAATCCATCTTCAGTACCCTGGGGTGTGAACAATCCTATCCAGAAAGCTTCAATTCACTCAGAGCATCTGAATGAGATGCTTCATCCACTAGTGAACCAAGTATTTTTTTGTGTTTCTTCTTGATATGGCAAAATATCATTTTGTTATTATTGTTGTTATTATAGTTATCTTTAGCATTTGGTGCAAGTCTGAGCTCATTCTAAACCCCATCTTCCTGACCCCACCTTTGCAAATTTTGGCTATTTGTTGGTATTCTAGTTGCAAGCCCCTTTTTTCCATTTTTGATACTTGTCCTTTTTGTTCCTCAGTTTGTGAAAGTGTTGTTCGCGCAACCACTCTGGTCCAGTGGTGAGTTTCAAATAATCCCACCACCAGTTCACCAAAAATGTGAGCAGGTGCATGGCTTCTGCACATGCATGCACACGGCTTCTGCGTATGCACACTTGCATGGCTTCCGCCACATGGTGAGCTCAACCAAGCAGCCTTTTGGCTCTGCTCTCTGGGTCAGTGGCTGCTTCTCTCCGCACTGCTGGGAGAGTGTCTTGTGCAATTTAGCAGCTCTGAGCCACCACTTTCCTCTAAGTCCCATCTGGAAAGCGGCACAGAGAAGCAGCAGCCATGTTGAATGCTGTTTCTCTCAGCTTCAGCACTTTCTGGCTGGGACTTGGAGAAAAGCAGTGGCTGACAGCTGCTAAATTGCACAAGATGCTCTCCCAGCAAGAGCAGCAGCAGACAGAAGCAGCTGCTGACCCAGAGAGCATACAGAGCATCTCCCTGAGGAAAGCCTCGGTGGCAAGGGACAGAAGAAGTGGCTGCAAGATCTCCACTACAAAAGATAAGAAAGGTGGAAATGGAAGAAAAGAGCCTGAGAAGAAACCGGCAGACAGAGAAAGATCGTTTTTACAAGAATAAGAAGACTTAGGGCTAGTAACAACAATTTTAAATGTATAATTAGCCTGACAGTAATTAATGGCATATATGAGAATCGGGTGAATGGTAGAATTTAAATTTACATGGAAAAAGTGGAGGTAATGGCTAGAATATGTGGAGTATAATAGTGTCAGGCAATTTTATCTTATACCCATTTTATGTACAAAATAAAAGGATTGTTAGAATTAGATTGAGGGACTGAACTCATTAATATTGTTATTATTATATTGTTATTGAGAAGAGGTCAATGTGAATGACAACTGAATTAATTCTGAAATTAAATGGAATGACATTTGGAATTAATTTTAGTTAAATTACATAGAATGATGAAGTTTAACAATGATAGAATTTAAGATAAATGATCGTGAGAATTGGAACAATATAGCTTAATATAATTGAAATTAAAATAGTGAATTGAAGTTAATTAAGAATGTATTGTATTATAAATGGAATTGTTTCATTTCCAATGTTTGTTTAAACTGTAAGAGAAATGAAAGGGAAAGAAGGATAGAAATGGGAAATTAAGGTATCTACTGTTCACATATGATTAGTGATGACAAAGAAAATTCCAATTAATTCTATTAATTTAATTCAGAGAAATTTGATAGAAGATGATAGAAGGATATTGATATGAGGAAGCAGATTAATTTAAATGTCCGTCGGAATTAATGCTGATTGAAGTATATATTAAGATAATGTTAATGGAATAAATATACATGGACGGTATTAACACATAATTGAATTAACATAACATAAATAGAATGAATTAATTTGATGTAGGAAGAATATAAATGACAGTAAAATTATAGAGATAAAAATGGAAATTAAGGTACTACCTGTATTGTTTGGATAAGATAATGGAGATGATATAAATATGAGAAAAGGCGTAAAATATGATTGAGAGTTAGCATATTGTTATATTGTGGTGATGTGAATGTAACACAGAACAACTCTGTTCGTACATGAGATTTATTTGTACAGAAAAAACAGTAAAAAAAATTTGGGGAAAATTTCCTCTACCAGTCCACCAGAACCAGTCCCAACCAGCAGAATACCAACTCTGCTTTCATCTTGTCAGCTGTCTCCTTTTTTTCTTTCTTGTGGGTATTGTTTTTGTTTGGGCTTTTATTATCTCATTTTTCAGAGTTTCCCAAGCAAAGGCTAAGGTTCAGAATGAGCTAAGACTTGCAACAAATGCCAAAAATAACTATAACAACAACAATAACAAAAAATCTTTTGACATTTTTTCCTGTAGGATTTTCCATCCAGGAATCATTCCTATTCTTTCTCTTACTTTGTTGAAGTCAACTCTCTTAAAATCTAAAGCACTCACCTGATTTTATTCAGTTACCTCTGTGTCTATTATGATGAGTCTTAGTATGATGTGATCTCTCTCCCTCTCAAAACATCCCTCAACCACTTCATCCTTATTAGTAAATCCAATATATTTGACACTCCAATCCACTGCTCCATCTTTGGGATGCTAAAGTCAGCTATACATGTATGGAACCTGTTTGATCTCCCATTTTCTGCAGAGTTTGTTTCTCGCCTGATCTCAGGACAGTCAAAATTTCTTATTATTACAGTGATTTGTTTCCTAGACACCTCAGCTAACTGATTTAGAAAAAAGTTCACCTATTTTCTCTGCCTGGTTAGCCTGTATATGGTATATACACCTATAGCAATGTCATTTCTTTCCCCCTTAATATTTACATAAATACTTTCCTTGGTATCATGTAATTCTGTTCAGATGTAGTAATTATTTACATGCAATGCAATCTACCACCCTCTAAAATGTGGCAGGGGCCAGTCAGTGGTGGGATCAGCCGACAGGGAAGCCGTAGCAGAGGACCAAAAGAGCCATATGTGACTCCAGAGCCACAGTTTGCAGACTCCTGTACTAGGGCTTCAAACTCTCCCAGTTTGTTCCCCATATTTTGAGCATTAATGAACAACATCTGAACAATTTATAGCTGACCTTGCATTTGCTTGCCTAACCTCCTGTTTTGTACCTGAATGTCCCTTCCTCCTCACCACATATGTGCATACACCTATCCCTGCATGAAGAAGGTAAAAAACTGAATAATAATCCCTTTTCACTAAATCTTATTTTGGAAAAACCTTTATTCTAAAGTAGGAATGGCCCTTTATAGCCTGCAAACTACAAGTAGCCTTAAATCTACTTTTTCTGACCCACAAAGCTCACAGAAACTCCAGAACTGAAATCCAAAGTTCACTTGCCAAAATTTTCTAATTAAGTCTAAACAGCAATGGGGGAAAGATTGCATCAGCAAAACACATTTTTAAGAAACACATTTCTTAAAAATCCCCAGCCATTTAATAGTCAGACCAAATTCCAAATATTTTAATGTGAATGTGAATAGACTCTGCCATTTGCAAAGGCCTTAGAAACTACAGATCTTAGGAACTAAATTTATATTTAAAATAAAAATACGTTTTAAAGCAAAAAAAACCTAGGGCAGCTCTAGGGCATTTATCAAAAAGTTGGCTATCCCTTGATCAAATTAATAGATAAATTACCATATCCTGAGCACATTGTCACAACCCAGCTAATAAGAAACCTGAATCATCTGGCTGATTCAAGGGAATAGATCATATTTTGGCCAACCAGAGAGAACAAGAATCAAGCTCTGTGTGAAAACATCTAATATTTCCTTATGCGTTGTTATTAAAAGTTCTCTGGTATATCAACACAAACCTCACCTTCGGTTCTACACACTCGGATTGATAAATCATTTGGCAATTTATCAGGAGGTAGGCAAACATTCACTGGGAATGTTAGTGAGATACCACAATAATTTTGTGTGTGACCTAAACCTCATCTGAACCCAGGTCTTTCAGTGTGAAAGGTTAATGCATTAACCCACTGCAGCATTTAGCTCCCCAGCCATTGGTACCTATTTCAATATACTTTAGAGCTAGTCTGTAAATATGACATTCAGAAGTAGTTCCCAAGAGAACAGGCACAATGCTGATGGAACGGACCTGAATAATACATAGCACAAAAATATCTGAGGCTGTCTAGTAAGAAAAGTCTTAGGCGGTTACTTGAAAAATCCCACTGTTTGCCAAGTTGACATTACAGGAGATAACTTCTGGTTAAGGGTATATTTTTGTTAGCTATCAATAACGTTCTTCCCAGAGCATCTTAAAAGAGATTCTTTTCCTACCTAAGCTCAAGATAGAACTCATGGAAGGGAAATGTAGCTCTAGATGGTGCTAAACTACAACTCCCTACACGTCCTAGCAGCCTAGTTGACAGTGAGAGATATTGGGAGTGGCACATCACCTGTTCCTGCTTTGAATGTTCAGATAGCTCAGCTGATCCTCTAAACTTGGGGTATTTAATCAACTGATGTGAAAATAACTGTGACACTGGCTTATAAATTCTGCCTACTAAATAAAAGACTGATCAACACTGCTGGGTGTGTTTGTGTGCGGAAGAATGTTTTTAATTATAAGGGGTTCCTTGGCACACCCATGTTACATCTCTCCTGCACAGCTTGCACTGGCTTCTGGTGGTCTTCTGGGTGCGATTCAAGGTGTTGATCAGGGCCAGGGTACTTACGAGACCACCTGCTGCCATCAACATCCTCCCACCATCCAATTCGGTCCCACAGAGTCGGCCTCCTCAGGGTGCTGTCGGCCAAACAATGTAGGCTGGCGACCCCCAGGGGGACAGCCTTCTCTGTGGCAGCCCCTACCCTTTGGAATGAGCTGCCCCCGGAGATCCGGGTCCTCCCAGATTTGCGAGCCTTCCGCCATGCCCTTAAAACGTGGCTGTATCAACAGGCAGGTCTGGCCCGAATAAATTATTAATTTTAAATGGGGTTTTGAAAAATTTTAAATTTTAACTGTCTGGTGTAGTCCTAAATTTTTGCTGTAATCTGTTTTTAAATTTCATATTATATGTTTCTTAACTGGACTGTGAGCCGTCCTGAGTCCTTCGGGAGAAGGGCGGCATAAAAATTTAATTAATAAAATAAAATAAAAATAAAATAAATAATCCTGATCAACTCTTAAACAATGAAAATATCAAAAAGAGAATTTTCACTTTTAAATACATTTTTAGATGGGTTTTGTGTATGGATGTTAGGCAATGATTTGTCACAAATCCCAATTAAACTTGTAATGTTTGTCATCAGAGTGCTCTCTTGCTGGTAGACATGAGCCCAATATCATCACAAGAGAGCACTTATATGAGGGTCTACACACGTGCGCGCCCGCACACACACACACACACACACACACACACACAGAGAGAGAGAGAGAGAGAGAGAGAAGGAAAAGCTAAACAACAAAACCAAATTCTCCAGATACGTACCGAGACATTTAACTGCAATGGAGCCTGCATAAAAAGTTTGTGTGAGTGTGTGTATATGTATGTATGTATGTCCATATACATATACATATACAGTGTTTTATAGAAGCTTTGTTTCAGTTAAATGTCTCGGCAGGTATTTGGAGAACTTGGTTTTGTTGTTTTGCCTCCCTTTCCTTGCATAAACTACAAAGCCAATGGCAGCCTAACCTGAAAAGTTAGGAGATAGAAGATAAAATCTTCCATTTCCCCAATGAGTTAAGAATGTATCTACAGAGAAGTAGCATAATCAGCAGAGTGGTAATCCAGCTAAGCATTTGGTCTGGCATGTTAGCAAATTGGAATGCTGCCTCTACTATGATGCAGCTTAAGATAACTTATTGGGACTCATCCATAGCTCTAATAAAAGGGATCAAATGTACCGTTTCATCACAATCACTCTCTGCAGTAAACACGGGTTTGTCCTTCAGCTTCTACTTATCCCTTCAAGCCTAGAAAGATAACTGAAACTGTTGCAAGGCCAATTCAGGCTTTGCTATTTACACTCTTGGATTCCTTCTTGGAATGAAAAATTATTTTGTATGCTGTCTATATACAGAAATCAGAGCATCAGAGCAGATCTATGGGAAATTACTATCTGGAGAAACTCCAAGTGCAAGGATTATCATATTAATAATCCTTGTAATAATTTTCTCTGCAATGATTTGTAAAAGAACAATTCAAACGTATGTGTTTGTTAGGAAAATAAAATCGTACTGCCAGTTTTTTCAAGACTGTTGGGTTTCTCCAGGAGAATGACTAAGCTAAAATAGATCAGAGGAAAACAAAATATTACTTAAATCAAATCAGATTAACCATATCTCAAGTCCCTTGCTTAATTATTAACTTTGAATAAAATAATCGTAATATATTTAAAGTATCCATTGCATATAAACATGCATATATAGTGACATGTTGATAATGACTGAATACTGGAAAAAGATAGCAAAATTCATGCTTCATTCAGAATCAGCTAGCCCAATCTATATTTATATATAAATAATTTATATATTGTTACTTCTGTTAATCTCAAAGGGTGCTTCTAAATGGGGATCTTAGAAATGGAAATGCAAGCGAAGAAAAGAGTGCTGTCAGAAGAAAATTGTTAACTAGCAACATGGTTATTTATTCTATACCAACATGGTTACTTATTCTATAGCTTAGAATAAGTCATTCCTTTAGATTAGTTTATTTCTATAATTTAATGTGTGTTTAAATTTGTTGTAAACTATAGTAATACCCATGGCACTTAGACTTTTATACAGCTTCACAGTGCTTTACAGCCCTCTCTGAGCAATTTACAGAGTCAGCATATTGGCCCCAACAATCTGGGTCCTCATTTTACTGACCTTGGAAGGATAGAAGGCTGAGTCAACCATGAGCCTAGTGAGATGCGAACTGCCAAATTACAGGCAGCAGGCAGGCAGCAGAAGTAGCCTGCAGTACTGCATTCTAATCACTTCACTACCACGGCTCTTAAACTATGCTCAGCTTTAGTGAAGGAGGAAGAATATAAGTAATTACAAATACTGTTTGAGTGATTACTAATTAAAACCTTTAATTAGTCTTGTTCTGATAATTCAGGTAAGGAAAGTAACATACTTTAAAGTGATGGTCCTATCACATGCACACATAATCACACATGTGCACACACATATGTATATGTATATAGTTTCTGAGACTAGAAGTATTCCCCTACAGAATATTTAGTTCTTTTGTAATATTTAGTTCTTTTGTAAGTAAATATTCCCCTACAGAATATTTAGTTCTTTTGTAAGTCATTCTGAAATAACTATAATAAAATACAACTATTTTGAAATAAGAATTTTCTTTGAACAGTTATTAGGGAGCAAGCTCTGCTGAATGTTATAAGAATTATATCCAAGAAAACATCATAAGAACTACATTGTGTCTATCCTTGCCTGTAATGGAATGTGTTTGGAAGCAAATAGTCCAAGACCCATGTGTATTTTCCCAAATCCTTTTTGATGCTCCTCACAGATCCTTTTTCAAGTAGTCTGCTGAATTTTGACAATTGCTACACTTCCATAATATGGTTTCTGACCATTCAGAAACAGTAAGATTGATATATAGAATAAGCCTAAGAGAGTCTTATTATTGTTCATATCTGCAACTGTTTACATTTGGCAAAAATGATCGGTGTTTTTAGTGGTTTTCCATCTGAGAAATGTCTTTTGATAACAAACGGCTGCTGTGGCAGTTGTGTATACATAACTGCTATACCAGGAGACATGGGATGGCTATCCCTATTGCAATTACCAGTTTATTAAGAAAACTTACAACCCAGTAGCAACACCACATGCTATTCCCCTTGTGGATATCTCTATTGTAGTGTTAGTAAAACTATAAACTTTCCAGGATGAATCAAAAAGTATGACACCTTTTGAGATTTAGAATTCATTTGGCTACCTACTGCTGAAGGATTCAGTGTTTATTGCTCCAGGGCAAGATATTTCCAATACATCGCCACCAATACATCAGTGTTTTTATTTTCAAAATTGTTGCACTATACCTATAGAGAAATACAAATAGCATCTTGAAAATACATTCAGTGCCGACCTTCTGCAGAGAGTAAGCTTGTTTTTAAAACTATCCAGAAAAATAACTCTGTATGTGAACCATACAGTTCTGAACTCTCATTATCTCATGGAGAGCCATGATATGAAGGAGCACACACCACTGTCAATCAAGGTGAAGAGATTTTAAATTCTCTTAAATGTCAATAAGCTTTTGATCCAATCTTTATAAATGAGTGAAAGGAGGTTGTCCTTTTCAAGATCTTGTCCTGTAGCCCAATATGTTGTTTGTAGAAAATGGGCATTGCAATGAAAGAGCGCCTTGCTCTCTCTTTTTGTTTGTTTTGTTTTGTTTTGTTTTGAGAAGTTGGGGGACAGAAAAATGGGGGAAATGATGCAGAAGAAAGCATGAATAAATAAATAAATGTGTAGCCTTTTGTTTATGGCATGCCACATGCAATGTATTAAATAAACCATATCCCTAATTTATCAACTTAGAAAGTTAGCATATTTTTAATACGTTAACTTATCCTCCAAGACAGCAGAAATACAATATTTTAGCCCTCTCACTTATCATTTCTTAATCATCCCATCCACTATTGTCTTAGTTTAGAAGAGGAAAAATAAAATATGGGTGGCTCCAGTCATAAGGGAGACTGTGAGCTTATGTACCAGAGACAAATTCCTTGTGTGCCTGATCACAATTGGACAATAAAGCTATTCTATTCTATTCTATTCTATTCTATTCTATTCTATTCTATTCTATTCTATTCTATTCTATTCT
>JANHFR010004573.1:45729-56013 GCA_032468015.1 Mimophis mahfalensis | reverse complement strand
CGGCCCGAGAGGAAGGAGGAGAACCACCGTAAAACGGTGCCTCCCACTCCTAACTCCCTGAGCCGCTGCAACATGATACCATGGTCGATGGTGTCGAAAGCCACTGAGGGGTCTAAAAGCACCAGAACAGAGGAACAACCCCTGTCTCTGGCATGCCAGAGATCATTAACTAGAATGACCAATGCCGTCTCGCTGCTGTGACCAGTCCTGAAGTCCGACTGGTAAGGGTCCAGATAATCAGTTTCCTCCAGGAACTAAGGAAGCTGTTGTGCCACCACGCTCTGAACAACCTTCGCCACAAAGTGAAGGTTGGAGACAGGATAGAAGTTATCTAACACAGCCAAGTCCATGGTGGGCTTCTTAAGGAGGGGCCTCACCACTGCCTCTTTCAAGGCGGCGGGGAAGTCACCTTCTCTCAATTTTGTTGCTTCTTTGTTTTATAAATGCTTTTAATAAATTGTGAACCATTAAGAGTCACACTGGGAATCAGGCAGTGTATCCATTTAATAAATAAATAATAAATTTAATACACATTGTATTATTCATCAGAGAATCAAGTCCACAGATGCCAACATTTTCAAGTCAGCTAAAACTAAAATGGATTGTTCCCAAAGATTCTTCCCTGAAGAAGATTCTTGGATGAGAAGTGAAATATCTCCAAGGAAAAAACAAAGTCCAGTTGCCTTTTGAAAAAGCACCTTTGGGGAAACCATGACCTGGATGACTGAGAATCTCCATAGATATTTAAAACTGATTGTGAGGATCTCTGCAAATGAGTGACATGTCGTCTGACCTAGGACAAAGATTTCTTAGCATTGTATGTATTGCACACTGAGTAGGGGCTAAAGTATCAGAAGAGCTATTCCTGTTCCTTACTTTCTTTTTCTGCTGCAAATGTCAACACAGCAATCTTATTGGCATTCAGCCAATATTTTTCAACTTTTGTACAGAACTTCAGACTTAGTGTTGTTAATACAGGAAATAAAAAGGCTGAAGGAGATTGGTAAAACAGCCTTGTTTTATCGAAGTGATCTGTATTTTTTATACAGAAGTTTGAGATTCTTAAAATATGAAATATTTTAAAATTAAATATGAAAAATTACAAAATAATATTTTAGCACCTTAAAAACATAGTATATCACAACTGTGGCAGCTTCTTACTTTTGCCTGGCCTCTTAGCATTAAGAAATTTTATCCAACATGTAAACATGATGCATAAGGGTTTGTTAATGTGTTTTCACACTTCTGCTATTTGACAAAAAAAAAGTTTTCTTCATTGAGTTGATGATGAACAAAATCATATTTTAAAAAATCAAATTGTTTAAATTAAACCTAATCAGCATTTTTTTGAAATTTCAGAGTTATTCTGACTGTTTACTCCCAGGGAGATTTTCAATTTGATGAACCTCTTCAACTTTTCATTCAGGAAGTGATCAGAAAGCAAAAATAACTTGAAAGAATCAAAATGTCATCAAGAAATTGTCTTGCAAGCATTCATCTCAGATCGTCAAATATAAGAACCAGGGATAAAACTAGATCAATTTGTCCTATCTTACTTGAGGGTGATTTTGACATACATTATTTAGCATAGAATACATACTGTTGTTTTTCTAGTTAGAAAAATAAAATATTTTGTTTAAGTACAATCCTACCAAAACAGAGTTATATGTTTTCAACAGACATTATGGAACTCTTATAAATGGGGTTATGCTTGTCCCAAAGGAATTGGTTTGTGGCTTGGGATTTCTCCTGGAGTTGCAGTTTAAAAACCTGAACAAACTTTGTTCAACATTTACTGGTTACATTACCCAGACCAAGATATCCTAGCAATGGTAGCTCATGCCTTGGCCAGACTAATGTAATGTGCTCTACATGGGGACTTCCAGTCTGATGTTGCTGTGTGATCAGTGCAGAGGAGCAAGGCTCCACATCCCCAAATCAAATCCTCTTCATTGGAGGGCCCACCCCAAGACGCTAAAGACACCCTGTAGGGATGACACATAAGGTGGGGAACCCTGCTGGTCGCAGAGAGCAGTGGCTCTCCTTCTGGACCCAGGGTGCTTTCCCTTTTTGCCAAAGATGAAGGTGAGGCAGCCTTATAGAACTCCTATTGCAAGTTCACTCTTCTTGTCAAGTTCATAGTACCTGGGCTGGTGACAAATCTCTTCACTGGTGTCCTCCATTTAATAGAAACCTCTTCCCCTGTCCACATAGGTATCGATACCCCCTATTTTATAAGAATTATGAAAGCAAACCATACAGTATTATTCCAGAGAGCATTAGGCGACTGTATTAACTGAATAGTACCTCTGATATCCAGACTTTTTATACAACTCTTATTTATATCTATTTTAATAAATTATTGTACCTGTCCAGAATCCATTAGGATTGGAGCAAGCTATAAATATTATTAAAAAATAAATAAATGTGAAAATAAGACCCAAAACTAAAACAGTGCTAGGTCATAAAAATATTCTAGACCATGTACTGTATAACTGATAACAATTGCAGCAAAAGCATGGACTTCTTAAATCTGTGGGAAAAGTCCAGTTTCTTTTTGGGTTGTAATACATCACAGTTGTTTTTAAAAAGATCTGAAGAAGTCTATTAAAGAATAAATCACATTGTGTTTAGGATTACCAGTGGGATTTACTTCTAAGTAGACATTCAGTAGATAGGGTTACATGGATACTTTTATCTCCCTTTCTCTCTCTCTCATTCCTTTGCCATTAACAATAATATGAAGGCCAACAACAGCAAAGGAAATGGCAGCCGTGATTTCAGATTGTTGTGAACAAATAATAATCTCCCACTAAGGTGTGCTTGTGAGGGTTGTGTGCTCTGAGGAAGGGGGGAGCTATGCCAGAAGTTCAATAATACTGGACAAGTATCATCAGAGGACTGCAGAATGATATGGTGAAACAGAATTCATAGAAACCTATGTGAGATTGGTCATTGCTTGAGCAACAAAGGCATCTGGTGACAAATAGCTACAGGACTCAGAACTGGTGGCTGAAGAACAAGGACAAGTAGGTGCAGAGCTACTGAAAGAAAAGGTGTTTATCCATTGCAAATACATGAAGACTGAAAACAAAAAAAACCCATTATATATGTTATTACAAATCATATCCAACAAGAAGAGTAAAAAGAAAGCGCTGGTTTTGGAAAGAACAACATCCAAAATCAGAAATAACAGAACAGAGGCTAGAAGACCAATGTTGGTTCATAATAGGAAATAAAGGATTTATAGAAATAACTGAAAGGGTCTATCTAGGGGAAAGAAATCAGAGTTTTACCAGAATTAGTCCATTCTGCAGAGGTAAACCAGGGGGAGATCAGTATTAGATGAATCCAGCATAGTTGTTGAATTGTTTTCATACCCTAACTGGGAATTCTCTACTCTTCAGAAAGAACAGAGCCCTCTAACTGAGAAAAAAAATAATAACTGAGCATTTAGAATAGCACATAAGCACCAGAATAAAGTTGTCTGCATTGAAGCTTGTCCCAAAGAAATAGCTAAGCGGAAGTATTAAATGTCAATACTGCAATATCAAATATAAGCACCAAATCACTGCAAGAAACCAACCAACTAATGTACATATGGCTATAGTTATAATAATACCTGGGATGCAAAATCAATAAAGATGGGGGGGGGGGAGCCAAATAGTGATCAGGCTGGAAAATAGGGTCAGCTAGCTAAGATCAGGTGCAAGCAAGCTAAAACAGATGAAAGAAAATTAGCTTAAGAACAAAAAGACTAAGATATATCACCTAAAAACAATGATTAAGATAGCATTAGAAATAATGATACATATAACAGCTGTAGCCCAAAAAAACCAGCAGATACGAAACTCGAATTACCCACTATATAGGCAAAATCTCCAACTTTATTTGAATCAGAAACATTTCTAACAATGCATCAATGTAGGGACAACATTAAATTGGTCAACATGTGACAAACAAGAAACAATAAATTCTGCACACAGCTATGGGACAACCCAAGAAATACAACAATGCCACTTGGATAAAGGAGATGGATAAAAATGAATGAGTAAAAGCTGAAACTGAAGAACTAGTACAAAAATCTGAAATAGTGGAGAAAAGGGCAAGGAAGATCAAGAATTGGTCAGCACCAGGTGAAGATGAACTGCATGATTTTTGGTTGAAACATCTGACTAGTCTGCATTCATTCATTGACAATGTCCTGCAAAGAGGTAAAATTGAAAAGCAGTTAAAATCTGGCAAATCTTATCAAATAATGAAGATCCAACAAAAAGGGGAGAACCAGGCAATTACCTACATACCAACAATTTTCAAATTGCTGACTTGTATGATCGCTTATGCAGTCCAACAGCATCTGAAAATGGGCTTCTCCTCCCCCCCCCCCCCGCCAAGAAAGGAAATAGTCCCAAAAGCAGAAAAAGAAAAAATCAGCCCTAACTGATAAGATTTAGACAACTAGAAGAGAAGGAAGACTAATTTGAATGTAGTTAAGATTGGTTACAAGAAGGCATTTGGCTCCCAGCCATATCATTTGATAATCAAATGCCTAGAAATAACAGGAGTCAGTAGAAACATCAGAATTTGTGCAAAGACCAATGAAATAATGGATGACACAGTTGTTGGTCCATGTTGATAGACTGGAAAAGGTTAATAACAAAAGATCATTCTTTCAAGGAGACTAAATATCACCACTACTGTTGTACTGACTCTTCCACTGTCAACATTGAACAAGTCAGGATGTGGCAAGCAAGCATCAGAAACATTTGCCACACTATCACACTTCCTTACATGGCAAAAAGAAAGCAAAGGAAGACCAATAGTAATCCCAAAATATCTGGAGTACCAGTTAAAAACCACTGACATTGACAAAATCACCATCAGTCAATTCCAAAAGGCAACTTTATTTGAAACAGCTTACATCCTGTGATGATACTTTTAATACCATCAAACAATATCTGTCTATCCCAGGTACTTGGGAAGGAGTGGATAAAAATGTCAAATCCAGTGTAAACATCTGACTGTGCAACCAAACATAATAATATCATCAATGGCTTTGAATTCCTGTCCTGTTGTGTAATTACTCCTCTTTGTCCCCTAATGTGCCCTTTTGATGCAAAAAGGATGTCCCTGGTGTCTTGTTCATAAAAATATTTTTAAGCAACATGCTAACAAACGTTCTTAGCTTTACAAGTGCAGGACATGTTTGTATTTGACCGAATATGGCATTCATTTAATCACATTTCCATTAAGCAGAAGAAGGAATTGCTTGCTTGTCCAGGGAATTCATAATTCCAGTTGAGAACAAGATGAAAAAGAGGCACTAAAAGAGAAAATATGCATATTCAGTAAACATAAAAGAGAAGCTTGTTATTCAAAGAGAAGAGCATAAACTACAAAGCTAAAGTGGGAGTAAATGGCACACCATTTACAAATCATGAATTAATTTACTTGCAACTTGATCCTCAGGAGCTGGCAATGCTGATGAAAGGCATCCCAACGGTACACAGAAGGGGCTTCTTTGCACAGGTATTAAGAAGTATTCTAGAAACAATTGCAAGGGTCATATGAGGGCCAGCAACAGGCCTTGACAAAACATAGATATTAGCTAAGCTGTTGCAAATTTGTTTGCTTTCTCATGCTGCAACGCAAAGTACTGGCATGGAAATTGCTCAAGGACTCAGAAAGGACATTTACACTATAACATTGGGCTGGAAGAAACTAAACTCAATAACTTTTGAATATGCAAGCAGTGGTCCTGTATCTGGATACCCCGATGTAGCTGATATATTCTGTACAAAAGCCCAGGAATCTAGGTATAACTACCATTCAAGCTATGCCACATTTGGACTGAGGTCAGGAGAATGTTTCTACACGTGGCTCCCCCTATAGTTGCTGAACCCACGAAGGGCCTTTTTCATGTTTGGCAAGTCTTGATTACAACTGGTATCAATACCTGTGGTGTAAACAATTGTGCTACTGTTACTAAAGCTGCTTTGTACGGACCTGCCTCCATTTGTAGTTAAAACTGAGACTATCTCTACACCTTTTTTTGTTTGTTTGCCTGACAACATCACTTACAGGGACTTTGGATCCCTTTGCATTTGATGAAAAATGCATTCTTTGCTGTGTGACTCATTTTTCACATAACCAACCTTGGTTTAACCAGTGAGGCGGTGGCGAGCCAGAGGAAGAGAAGGTGAAATAACAATGCATCATCTGTTCCAGGTCATTCAGTGTTTCACAGGTTTAATCAAGCTTTCTTCATCCTCCATTACCCTCATTAGGTCCTGTTAGGCTAGTGCTCAGTGTTGATCTGTATCTTGGTAAAGACTATTGTGGATGATTAACTGTAATTACCAGTAATGGCCCTATCTCTTCATGGAAAAGACCGGCAATGCTGTCATCAGGCTGGCATCTGCTCTGCGGTAAATGGCTCAGCCTATTACCAATTAAGTTATTCATGTTTGATCCCACAGGTTGCTCTCTGTGTGGGCTCCCCCTTCTCCAACAGCTAGTTATTATGAACTGCCTATGCAGTGTGGTGGGAGTATTGATGGTTCAGACAACAATGACATGAATAAAGCAATCAAGAGAAACAAAATATAAGTTTGCTTGATCCATTTAACTAACTGAATACTTACAAGGTTTTCTTTGGTAGTTTTAATTCTATTTTTCTTGGAACACTTTGTAGGAAAGTGACAGAAATAAAGTAGAGTAAGGATATCTATCCAGCCAGTATAACTCAAATCCAACCAATTAAATCATTTATAAATCATTTGATCTTATTAAGCATGTGCGTTATCAACGCAATACCCTAAGGGAAACCTCCCTTAGATGAGAAGATTACTGAAGATAGATAGATAGATAGATAGATAGATAGATAGATAGATAGATAGATAGACAGACAGACAGACAGACAGACAGACAGACGGACATAAAGTAGGTAAGCAGGTAGGTAAGCAGGCAGACAGATAAGAATTTTTTTATATAAATTATAAAAATGAAGTTCTTTTGTCTTATGTATTTCTATTATTCAAGGTGTTGGTTGCTATCTTCAAAGCCCTCCATGGCTTAGGACCTGGATACTTACAAGACTGCCTTCTGCTACCGAGAGCCTCGCACCGGCCAGTATGCTCCCACAGAGAAGGGCCTCCTCGGAGTGCCGTCGATTAGTGTCGACTGGCGACATCCAGAGGGAGAGCCTTCTCTGTGGGAGCACCTGGCCTCTGGAACGAATTGCCCCCAGAGCTACGAATTATCCTTGACCTACGTGCCTTCTGTCATGCACTCAAAACCCATCTATTCCATCAAGCTGGACTGGCTTTAAAAAATTGGTTTTAATTGGGGTGTCTTGTTTTTTAATAATTATGGGCCAAATTATTTAATATTATTTTAATTGTTTTTAACTTTTGTATTTATGTTTTTAACATGGCTGTACACCACCCTGAGTCCTTTGGGAGAAGGGTGGTATAAAAATTAATTAATTAATTAATTAATTAATTAATTAATTAAATATTACAAATTTTAATATGATTTGTTGTATCCTTGGATGCTATTTTTTCTGTATTTCATTCACATCTCCATTGTTGCCTTTTCTCTTCTTCCACTAACTTTGCTCTCCTTTGTCCACCACACCAGAATTAATGGAAAAATTTCATTCAGAATCCCATGATATAACAAATACAAGAATGTGACCTCCTTGGTAGAAAGCCTGGAAGTCACATGAAGCCAAAAGATCCAAAATAGCAGAGGGCACAAGGGAAGGTGGCAAGGCAAGAAGAGCAAAGCAAACAGAAGGGCACCAAGCAAGACAAGCACTGAAATAATGAAAAAATAAAAATCCATTCCAAAAATCAATTTTATTTCACTTTTCAGACCCATTGACTGAAATGAAGGATATTTTAGCAAAGCAAAATAGTTTGGCTGGATTGCATCATTTTATTTTTAATGGGGAAATTAAACCCATACGTAATTCTCTTGAATTGATTTTAAACTCAGTTGTGGCTGTTTTGTACCCTATCCTAAAATGGGATTTCTAAGAACATTAATAACTCAAATGAACAATTTTGTAGCATGTCTCCAGCTTCATTAAATCCAGCCTTTGAGTAAATGATGAACATGCAGGCTCTTCACTGCATGAAGAGACACCATAATTAAAGATTGCAGACTTGGCTTGCCTGTGTGAAATTCTAGTATTTGAACTAACACACTATGGCTCAATGAAAACAAATAATAGGTTGTATCAACAATTATAGTTGTTGGCTTGGTTTACAGCTTTGAATATCTAACTTGTGAGCACAGTTATATGAGCTTTAGGGTCATCATTTTTGTCATAATTCAAATTTTTAAAAATGTCACATGTAAAACAGCAGAAATCATGTCTTCATCTCAGCATAGAAGGCAAAATTTCAGACCAATATTTAACTATTTGATGTGTATTCATTTCCGCCATTGTAAATCACATTGTATTTTTTCCCTATTGTATCCGTGGAGGGCAGTTAAGGACGTGTTTTTGGTTACAGATTGCTCTTCTCCTATTTCAAACCATTCCCCCAATAGCATATAACAGCAGCTTTTTCTGAGTTCAAGATGACACTTGATCTTTGGAATATATTCCAGAAGGGTGTCTCCAAAACTAATATGTCAAAGACAAAATGGAACAGTAATAACCATGAATATCAATAAAGGTAAAGATACAGATTCCCTTCGCACATGTGTGCTAGTCATTCCCAACTCTAGGGGATGGTGCTCATTTCTGTTTCAAAGCCAAAAAGCTAGTACTGTACGAAGATGTCTCCATGGTCATGTGGCCAGCATGACTAAATGCCAAAGGTGCACGGAATGCTATTACCTTCCCTAATACTGGTCCCTATTTTTCTACTTGTACTTTCACATGCCTTTGAACTGCTAGGTTGGCAGAAGCTGGGACAAGTAACGGGAGCTCACTCTGTTACAAAGCGCTTGGGATTCAAACCACCGAACTGCTGACTTTTCTGATCGACAAGCTCAGTGTCTAAGCCACTGAGCTACCACTTCCCTGAATATCAATAGAAATGCCAGTAAAGCAAGTGACATAAGATTATAGGAAATAAATATACCAGACTCTTGGTGCTGCAGTTGAGAAGGCCCTGCCCTGTATCTCAAAGCTGCCTTGTTAATGAGCTCAGTGAACAAGCTCATTTGTTAGAATATATGGCTATTATTAGGAATTCCTACTGCAGGGAATACAGGAGAAGAGTCACTATAGTGGCAAAAGCCAGAAGACTGGTCCCATCTTTTCTACCTAATAAATGTTTTTGAAAGGGATACCCAAAGGTGCTTTTTTGGGGGCAGCTGGACTTTCTTGTTTTTTTTCTTTGAATACATTTTGCTGCTCATCCAAGAAGCTTCTTCAGTTCTGACAGGATAGTGGAGAATGGAAGGATTTATATTCCTTATAGTTAGCTGGTCATTTGCATCCTTTTAGAGAGTACAAGTGCTTCAAAGACCCTCTAAAAGGATACAAATGACCAGCTGTCTGCAAGGAATGTAAATCCTTCCATTCCACACTATCTGTCAGAACTGAAGAAGCTTCTTGGATGAAAAAACAAAACATCTTCAAAGAAAAGGAAAAAAAACAAACCAAGAAAGTCTAGATGGCTCCAGAAAAAGCACCTTCGGGACAACCATGACCTGGATGACTGAGAATCACTACAGACCATTAAAAGGGATATGTTTTTATGCCATGATGAAGTGAGGTGCAGTTTTTGAAAAATTATATCTTTTATAAAAAATTGATAATTTAAACAGAACTACCAGCAGGCTGGTACATTATAGCTATATCTATCCATGTGATGATTAAAACACAGAATAATGGAGTTCTAATCCAACCTCTGATCCTATAACATTTCAGACCAATGGCTGTCCAGTCTCTTCTTAAAAGCCTCCAATGAGGGGTACCCACATCTTTTGAAGGGAATTCATTCCACTAGTTAATTATTCTCACTGTTAGGAAATGTCTCCTTAGTTCTTAGCTGCTTCTTAGTTTGCTGTATATTTTATATACAACTATACTTTGTATACACCATTGTTGGCTGTATACTTTGGAATAGTTTAGAACTTACCAGATTTTAAGAGATCTATCACATGCGGGTCACAGCCTCTTCGAGCTTCTGCCATCAGGACAGAGATATAGGACAACAAAGGCGAGAACAAACTGTCTAAGGAACAGCTTTTTCTCCAGAGCAATCTTGGCCTTAAATGGAAACTCTGGGCTCTGAAGTCATCTATCTCATTTTATTT
>JANHFR010004573.1:26832-42781 GCA_032468015.1 Mimophis mahfalensis | reverse complement strand
ACCAAGATTTATATATATATAAACCCAGAAGTGTGGTGAAGCATGTGTGTGTATATATATACCCTACATGCTCCTACATGGAGCAACCAATCTCACCCAAACTTGGCTCATACATATCTTGGCATTGCAAGATCAGCAGGGGGGGTTCCACAAAAGCCTTTGGGGGGTCTTTCCCCCAAAGAAGGGTGCCAAAATAGACATTTCACTGCCCCACGGACATTTCACCACCAAGCTCTACTGCACATGTGCAGAGGGTTACTAGGCAAAGCCTGCAAATCAGAGGCTCTCCAGTCAATAGAGGCAAGGCATGCAAATCAGGCAAAGAATGCTATGAATTGCAGCCTGCAGTATTGTCATAAATACCCAGGTGAAGCTGGGTTATTGGCTAGTTTTATATAACGTAGACCATTTATGGCATTTCTATGACAATGGTAAGATATGCCAACATTTGTAGTTTGAACTGCCATCAATTGACTATTATAAGAATGGACACCAATAAAATGTGTATCAAGTCATGAAGTCAAAGGGGAAAGAGATTGCCCTCCCTCTTTCATAGCTGGGGTCAAACAGTGAAAGATTCAGTACAACGAAAGGAAATGTTTCTTTACACAGTACTTGGATCACTAATGGAATTTATGACCCCATTATGATTCTAAGGAAAATGAGAAGAATTTGGAACTGGAATGGTTAACAAGGGTTTCCAGGAATGGAATGACTACATCTCAATAGCATTCCTCTAGTTACAGAAAATAGCTATAGCAACCAAAACTCTATTCGGGCATCCCATAAATATTTTTTGGGCTCTGTGAGAAACAAGAAATTGAGCTACATGGGATTATAGTCCAATCATCTGTTTTATGTTAATAAGTGAGGTTCCATAGATATGCTGGAAACCTTCAGAATAAATTAATACGAACTTCTTGCTCTAAAGAAAACAGAGCCATCTTACTGGATTCCTGCAATATACAACAAAAACGTATTATTTCTGGGCAGGATAGCACTTTCCACACTCCTTATTCCCAGTTTAATTCATTGACATGAAATATGAACTTAATCTGTCCTAGTTGACAACAGATAAACAATTTACCTGTTTAATCTCTATCACTACTAATTTGATCTTTCTTCCTTGTCTTTATGTATCTTCTTTGTTGAGATCAATGTGACATTGGATCATGTGAATAACTTTGATTTACCTATGTAGGGCAGACATAGAACATACCGTCATATTATTCCTCATGAGAATAATGCAAATAAAAATTATGAACATTTCTATTCTTTTTGTCATTCTCTCTCTACCGTATTATATGGATCAGGACAGAGTGAAACATCAATTTCAAAAAGTTGTTTTATGAAGTGGAGATATTAAGTATCTTAATATCTCCACTTAATATTAACATGTTTGTATGAAGGTGTTATGACTGTTTTACAGTCATAGCCATTCACATTTACTTGTGAATGGGGAAATTAATTATGAAAAATATTCTAAGATTCCATGTATGAATCCGTAAGAAGGCTTAAGTAAACTTCCTTTTTGGTTTTCTAAAGAACTTGAATTACTTGTTCAAAAGTATATGCATTCAGGTGGATGCATTCCAACTAAATGCCAAATAAATGAGATTTAGGGCACTTCAGAAGGATCATTTTATAATTCATAAATTACCTTTTTATTGGCATTATGTTCACAGCTTTCTTAAAACACAGTAAAATGTTAATGCTCAGTTTTACTTCTAAATTAATCTCAGCCCAAACAATGAAACAAACTCTATTTGCCAATAAAATACTCTAAAGTGCCAGAATCTAGTTTAAAAGTCAGGAAGCTGAATCTCAGTGTATTTCATTTGTTTAAACTTTGCTATAGCTCTTGTGTCTTACAGACTCTTAGATAAAAACATCATTTGCATTGTTTTATCTATAATTTCAAGTGAAACTTTTGTGTGAATAACCAAATCATCAGACATGAAAATAAATACTGCTTTTCCAGCATTATGAGTTATTTTAACATGTGTTCTCCAAGCATGTATCAGAATTAATTTTCCTTTATAGATCAATATATTTATGCTACATTTCTCTGCTTCTTACCTGGAGTCAGGCACATTGAATTCAATGGAATTTACTTTTCAAGAAGTCAGCCATAAAATTAGACTAGGTTATTTTTAAGTTAGTTTTTGAAGATCAGACATATCATGTAGATACTTAAATAAATGTGTAACTATTTCAAATGGCTTGTGATCTTAAGGGGGAAATGTGAGCCCTGTAATCTCAGATTATATTTGTGGATAGAAAAATTAATAGGGGATTTCATTGAATCTGGCAGAGCAGAATCCAATAGGAGGGGATAATTCTGCAACTGTTTTTGAGAATGGTGCTTACCTTTATCTTGGGCATTTTCTTCCCTTTTTTCTCCCCCTCCTTAATTTTTAGTAACAGCCGCAAACAGTAATAGTTTAGCTGATAGTTTTCAGTTTCTGCAAAGCTAGTGTTAATTAAAGGCATTATAGGCAAAATGGTATCCACAAAACAATATCCATGTATACACTGAAAATTTTGCTAAATGACCACTATTATCTCACGTGCGGGAAGCAATAAAATAAACCTCCGGCAAACACATCTTTTAGGACAAAAAGAAATCAGATTCCAAATAATCAAATATTAATAAAACAAGTATAAAACTATTGCTTGGTTCCTTTTTTGTACAGGGAGAGAAGATGTGGTTTCTTCCAAACAGTGGTTGAAAGTTAAATACTGAAGACAAAAGGCTGCAATCATTCAGTAAGCCAGTGCTGCCATCTGGTGTGAATAACGTTTTTTCTCTGGGCCAGTCCAGCGTATTTCCAGAAAATGTGCACTACAGAAACAGGGTGTGTTGCTCTCTGGGTAATATTTAAAGGATCTGCCTTTTGCATGATAATAAAAAAAATCTACAGCATTGTCAGACAGCTCTTCTATGTTGGGTTGAGTTGAGACATGAAAACCTACATTAATTGGCACTTACAAGGAAGTGTGTGTACTTATGGAAAAAACTAGCATAAATTAAAGTTCAACTACAATTTGACTAGCCACATCAACATAGATTGTTATATTTGTTGTTATTGTTGTTAGTTGCGAAGTCATGGCCAACCCATTGCAACCCCATGAACAACATTCCTCCAGGCCTCCTTGTCCTCTTCCATCCCCCAGAGTCCATTTAAGTTTGCACTGACTGCTTCAGTGACTCCAGCCAGCCACCTCCTTCTCTGTCGTCCGGTTCTTCTTTTGCCCTCAATTTTTCCCAGCATTAGGCTCTTCTCCAGCTAGTCCTTCCTTCTCATTTGGTGGCCAAAGTATTTACATTTCATCTTCAGGATCTGGCCTTCTAAAGAGCAGACTGGTGTAAATTTAACCATTTTTTTTCCTAAAAAAATAATTTTAGCTAAATTTTAAAATTAAAAGCTAAATTTTAAAATTCTTAGAACCTGTGTGGAATCTGTAACCTTTTATTTTCACAAGCATAACCGGCCTGAAATACAACTTTATAGCATATATATCATTCTCATTTTGAATATTTGTGCATTTTAGTATTGATGGCTAATTTTTCAATTATAGTAGGTGCTTGGCATCACAAAATTGCGTGAACAAAAACCACTTCAAACTTTTTACTTAGTCTTTCTCCCACACAGTTGTTTTTAATCAACAAGAACCCCTCTGAACTAATCATATTTACTCCCAATCCATTTTCCCATTAACACAAAATGCTTGGATTAAGCTGAGCCAAATGGTCTTAAATTTAAGTACTTGGGTTTAATTGGGTTGTACATACAGACTTGTTCCTTTCACTACCTTGTAACATTCCAGTTCCTAAGCTTGAAAGTAAATTGAATTCCAATAGCTAGTGCAAATTTATATGCCATTTAGGACTTCACTACATGATTCTACATATTATATGCCTACATATGCGCCTATCTGCACCCTTCTCTTCATAGGTTTATCTTCATAGGTTATATCTGCTATATTTCATATGAAATATAGCAGATATATTATATAAAGAAAAATATTGAAATGCTCTATTCATATGTTCTAAGGAACTGTTGTTATTTAAATTACAAACTCATTTCAGATATATAAAATAAATAAGAAGGATTCTGGTCATTCCAAGCATTTTCACTGTTTAAGTTCATCTGGTTTCAGTGAAAGAATGAAGCTTTAGGTGAAACGGATGACAGTGATGTCTATATTTATTAAAAACAAATGTGCAATATTTGGATTCTTTATAGTTAAAGGAAAGTACATGAAGCAAAATGATTCACTGATTTTTACATCATTATAGTACATGTGTACTCCAGATAAGCAAGTTTGGAATTACAGCCTGAGAACTGTTAATTACCATATTTATAATTATTTTGTTTGTACGCCAATGTTCCTTCTAGAGAATGCCAAAGTAATTTAATGAAATTTCTAGCTTAGTCACGTACGCACTCGTTTGCCTACATGAACTCCAAATGGCTTATATCCAAGTAGGAATACATAGATTTTCAATTCATGGGATTAAGTGTACAATAAACTTCACCCTCATATTTGCATCATCATACAACTCTCAAAGCCCTAGGCTGGTACAGAAGATGGGATCTTTTCAATAACCCAACTTACCCCCTCAGTATGGCATTAGATCTCCTTTCTACAGAAGATCCAATTAATTTCTCCCTATTATTGTATATAGACAGGAATAGCTACATTATTTTAATGAATTTTAATATTCCCTTTTGGATGAATGTTTTCCACAATTTCCATTATTTTATTAAAATAATTTACACTATTTTATTGCACTGATTATTTTTCTATCACCCGCACAACCCATGGTGTACCATAAAGCTGTTTACTAATTAATAAATCATTACTGATCAGTATTCATCTGCCCTGGGAAATAACTCTCTGTGAGTTTAAGATTGCAATTATATCCTGTATGAGTTTCACATATATTATTACAATAAGTCTGATCACAATCCAACAGGATCCTTGCCCAGTTTTTCTAGTAAGTTTGCACAGGGGAGTATTTTAAAATTGCAACTGAAAGGATAGGCTGAAATTCTGTGAGTATTTTATTATATCCTTAAACTACAGTGATGCTGTAGACTAATTATCAGTTGCAAAATTCCTTCTAATCTTCCAGTTCAATTCGTTAAATTTTCACTTAAACAAATGCAGTTTAGCTAGAAACATATTGGCAATCATACAACATTGGTTGCTTTCTTTATTCTCAAATGACTTCAGATGCTTTTATGTTATTTTTCAGCCAGCCATTGTGCTGCTGGGAATAACTTCAGGTCAATAGTCTCCCAGTCCAGTATTAAAACAAATACAAAAAAAGAAAAATACCCTAATATCATTTCCAAACAGATGTCTTCATTAGAACGATAAAGGGAATTTGAGCCTTACCATGAATTCTATTATTTCTATAAATAGAGAGATTCTGATGGAAGGAAGAGAAGGGCATGTTTGAACTAGTTTAAATTGGGAAATTTAAATATTTAAAATGAGTTCCTAATTTTTTTAAAAAAATAATCTTAGACTTAAAATTGTGGTACAGTTATGACTATATTGACTTCTGTTGGCATTTTGTGTAAGTAGTATCACAGGGGTGCAATGAAATTTATGGTTTTCCCATTTGGCAACATTCTGCCTTTTGTCTCTGAAGTTATCAGATTTAGCTGTAAGGGATCCCTTGGGAAGTATCCTGACTCTTTCATTGGTTTCTCTTTTGCATCTGGTGGGAAGAAACTGCAAGACTCCTGCAGCAAATTGCAAATGAGGCTGTGGAAGGTTAGTGAAGGTGTAGTGAAGTATGGGCAGAACAAAATGAATCTGTTTGACACAGATGGCTCACACGAAACTGCAAGAAGACTTACCAGCCTACTGTACAGTTATTTTTTCAAGCAAAATCCAGGCAAGAATCAGCGTATCTAATAAATCCTTTCCATTATTTCTTTTACTTGTTTGGCCATGGTTTGCCCCAAGCCTATTTGTCTAAGATTTATTAATTGCTATGTATTATATATGAAATTGCCACTGTTTCATAGAAATTGGCTAATGGTCCAGACGTTTATTGGATCATATGTAGGATACCAGGAATTTAATTACGTTAGATAGAAGAAACATTTATTTGGGGAGTGGCAGCGTGAGAGATAGTATGTTAGGGAAAGTACGTTGTTGTTGTATTTCTCAGCAGTTTATGACATGCTTCTTTTTAAAGAAATAAAATCTTATGGCAGTAGCCTAAGAAGCTGGACTATTTCAAAATCCTGTGATTTAAGGACTCTATTTAGATATCTACATGTTAGCTATTGGAAACTGGAGAAATAAAAAGAGTAAATCTTTTCTCTCTTTTTGCATTTTGTTTACAATTAAATTTTAAGTTGAAAGTTGCTTGACATAAAGGAGGACAATACATTGTAGTTGTACAATTCATAACTATTGATAGTGCTAGATGGATAATAAAATGAGCAAAAGTCTGCTAATTTCTCTAGGAGTACAGGTACTACAGAGAAAAAGATCTGGTTGGCTTAAGAGTTATTTATTCCTTAAGAAGCCAACAAAAGGAATAGCAAGGGGTCTCTTTTAAAGAGTGAAATCAATGATTTCCCACACTGATTTAAAGATAAAAAAAGTATAAACTAGGGCAGGTGTGTCAAACTTGTGGTATTGCATTGTTGTCACGTGATGTGTCACAATTTTTTTCTCCTTTGCTAAATGGGGGGTGGGCCAGTGCCTGACAAATCCAGCCCTCGGACAATGAGTTTGACAACCCTAAACTAGAGAAAGATCACTTCGCACAAATACTGGAATGTAGACTCAATTGAAGGTGCTGATTTATCAACTTTGAAGTCCTACATGAGTGGGACCAGGTTATTTGAGGGACTGCACCTCCTGAAGCCCATGCTACCTGGTAAGATAGGCTGAGTGTGCTCCAGGTCCTTTCCCCTAAAGTTGCATCTGGAGATAGGCACCTTGCTCTTGGTTGTGCTAATTGTCAGTTTCTCCTGACAACATCACTTGAGATTCAAAGGACTTCAACTCCTTGCCCTTCTAGGTGTCTTGAAAAGCTGGCTCTTGCCCCAAGCTGATGGCTAGAATGGAAGTGAGCCCAGAAAATCTAAATTTGTAGTTGATTGGGGTGTTATAGCACTGTGATGAGGTACATGACTCTGTCCTAGAATTTTGTGGGATTTATTTATTCTAAGAATGCTGATGTCAATTGCCTAGGATTATTATGTATAAGTTTTAAAAGTACAATCTTGTTTGAAAATAAAACAAAAGAAATACAGATTTTGTACAGGTAGAAATATGAATGACCACTGGGATGTGTAAAAGGAGATGGAAAGTTTATAGCAGATGCTTTAAACATCTGGATTCTTACCATGTTATTAAAGTCACCAGCTATGCCAAGGGTCTCTCCATGGCATGTGATTCTGCCCCAAGATCATCTTGCTATGTACGAACAATTTTCTTGCTCTGAAAAAAGAATGTCATTTTTGTCTGGTTTTTACGTAGTAAAATTAAGTTTTCCTTCACAATATTTTGCCTAGCACTAATTACAGTGAACAGCATTCACCTTAAATGGTGTGGTTCTTCTTCACTATAATCTTAAGAGATTTAAAAGCACTCAAGATTAACTGAATGAGGTCTGCTAGTTACATAATTTTGGAACCTGAAAACCAACTTATTTCCCAATACATGAGTATGAATTCTGATATAAAGGTCTACATGATATAGAGTAAATTTCTCAAAAAAAAATTTAAAACAATACTGAAATACAGCCTGAGAAATTCCAAATGGTAAGAAATGCTAAGTTAGCTTTAGCTAAACTAAAATTTGAATTAAGATATAACAATTATGACTCTGTCTCAGCTTTCTATAAGGCACTAGATTATTTTTTTTAAAAACCTAGATAGAATCATCTAGCTTCTACGTTTCATTTATGGGACCAGTTAGCTTGAGAAAAATAATGCCAGTAAGAAAAACAACAATGCAATGTATACTGAACTACTACTAGTACCAGGTATTATTTTCTATCTGCTCTGAAATAAGCTTCACTAAGAACAAAGAGGATTCTGGCCTTTACCAACAATCTTAAATATTGATTTTTATAGCAGGGATCCTGCAGAAAGTTACCTTTCCATAAGTGTCATGAAATACAATTATAAACAAAGGGCATCCTAGCTGAACTCTTAATTTAAAATACTTTACCTGTTCAACATCACACTTGGCTTTATACCCCAGTTGTGAAACACCTAGTGTCATCTGAATAACCAAAGTTTAAAATTAAATACTACCCTGGTCCTAAATGCTTTCTAACTGGGTTTGATGGCTAGCTTTTATTTTTGTTACTGCCTGTACCCCAATTGCTGAGATTATGGAGTCACATTCAACCAGTTTTAACTGAGTTGAGAAGCAAAGCATTGGTTTTGTTGTTATTTATGTAACAAAATATCTTAAGAAAAATAAGTATTATCAAGTCTACATTTTATCATCCTTAACATTTAACTAAATGGCATGAAATTACATCTAGGTATGTTAGGAAGGAAAAAAAAAAGAGAAGGAGTGGTCCTGTATATAACTGGCTACATAAGAAGATCTATTGTTGCCAAATGATTACCTCAAATTTCTCCCCCCACCCCCACCCCCCACAGAAACTGTGAAACTTAACAAGAGCAATATATGCCCTTGGCAAACCAGACACTCCAGTCTTTGGATAAAACCTAATTAAACTAAGTGCTGGTAGCAAGGGCGTTCAGCAGCCCAGCCAATTCAGGTAACTAAAACAAGGCATCATTTTTCAGCATTTAGTTCTACCCTTGGAAACAACATGCTTTGCACTATTTTTGTATATGTCATACACATGTACAAGTTAAAAAGAAGCCTATTCTGTGATAAGAAGCCCAAATGAAATTGCTCCTGTTTGTGTGGAACTATTTTTTATTTCTTCTCCATTTTGATCATTGACATAGCCTCGTAATGAAGCAGAAAATGAGCAATATTCATGAGAATGTATATTAAAATAAACATTTTTTAAGTGGAATGAGACATTATTTGGTTCTGTGACAACTCTATTCAGGCCTCTTTATAGAGTTGTGATGTATGAGAAACTATTAAGTGTTTTGACCATGTATTGGGGAGGAGATGAAAGTCTACCATTTATGTCACTGCTTAAAAACATGCCATGTAGCATCTCATAATGGCCAGAACAGATAAATCAAGTCTGACTAGCCAATTTTTGCAGCAGGGTTAACTTTTCTACATTAAAAGATTCATTTATTTTTTTTTTACAAACAAACAAGCAAACACAGCAGCACCCCAAAAATGTGGTATGTGTAAGGAAGGGCCTACTTACAAATAGTTTTGTTTTGAAACCATTTATTATTACATCTTAAAAGCAGTTCTACCAGTGTTAAAGATAAGCAAAAGGTACAAGTTTTTGTGATTAGATTGTGCAAATGTATTAGCGACATCTGATATATGACAATGATTCTTTGTTGTATTGACATGAGGGGTTACCATGTAGCAACTGTTCAATATCTTACTTTGGACTTCTGTGATAGACCACTTAACTACCTCAGCTTTCCCAGTGATCGTCTCATTTATCTAGGATTATTGCACTGAATTTACTGTTTGGTTTTCTTCCAGAACTGAAATGTCAAGTCCAGTGTCATGTATGCAGTAGCTTTGTGCCATGAGAGCTCAACAGATCCACCGAAAGCTGCTAGCAGTTGATCTTTGGACAGAGCTAGAAATAAATAAATCCTCTTTAGCAGATCAATATTCATCCCATTTAATGCTTGATGTGAAACTTCTGGATTTGTGATAGCAAAGCTGATGTACAGCTAATCGTTGAAAATGGGCATTAGGGTTTTTATAACATGGCAACATATTGTCAGACAGGAAAAGGATAAATATATTGTGTCCATTCGGTCTCTGCACACACTTGTAATTGGATGTATGCACACACTGAATACGATGTTTGTCTTGTTCTGTATATGGTTTCATAGATTGTAAAAAGTTATTAATAAGAGATCACAATATTAATGAAAGTATTTCTTGTTGTTGTAAGGTAGCATGCTATATCCATTGTAGCATGCTATATCCATTGATTTTGTATATTAGGATAATAGTGATTCAGCCATCTGTGCCTTTTTTTCAACCAGAGCTAGAGACTGTACCTTCGAACACCATTTTTCAATAGTTAATTTTTTTAAGTTCTCATAGTTTAGGCATTATAGACCTGCAAGTTAAAAGTAAGAATGTTTTTTATTAAACAGCCTAGCATCCGTTCCTTCAAATCTCTGTAATAAACCTAAGTGTAGAAATCTTTCTGAAAGGATTTCTGCATTTACTTTTCTTTTTAAATGAACCCCATTTTGTTTTGAAGTGCCTTTAATTAAAAAGATTGGGTTACTATTTTGTTATACTTATTCATGTGGCTTAATTTTTAGCTGTTACAATTTCATGGCTACTAATGATTTATTGTTTTCCTGCTTTTTGTATATTTTTAATCTATCATGTTTGAAAATAGATGAGTTTATATTTTTTTATTTTAATAATTTTGCTTCAAAAAAATAAACTATGTTTTGAAAATATTAAATTTATTAGGAAAAAAATCAACAATATTTGGCATGTAATATCATGGTTAAGATTCTTCTACTAAACCAGGGATATCGTGGAAATTTTGGACCAGTCAGCTAAGTTCGTTCAGCCAGCCTACTTCACAGAATTGGTAGGGAAAAACTAGAACAAATGCTCTATGTACCACCTAGAACTCCTTGAGGAAAGACAAAATGTATATTTTATGGATAAATAACTTCTACTTTTAAAAAATATTTTACATGCATTAAGAGTTATAATTTGACAAAAAGAATGGTAATAATATTTTTTCTTTAAAAAGAATAGTATTACCATAATTTTGTAAGAATTTCTTTAATAATGATCTATATATCAGCAATTTGCAACTTCATAATTCCTGTAGTGATGATAATTTGATAATTAAGTTTAAGTTTATTGGAACTTATAGAGGACCCATCACTGATCAAAGGCTAAATTTAGGATACTAACACTCATTGGCTGACCTTAACAACTATGCTTTTCTGGAAATTGCCATATGCCTTAGCACAATTTAGTGATGCAAGAAAATAGCAATTCATTTTTGGGGAGAAACCTTTATTTTATCATGATTGAGATAGAAACACGACAATTCTTCATATTGGTGAACCAGCCATATCTCCTGTTTGAGTACATTTCCATGATCATCAGTGCTAGAACTGATTTTGTTTCCCCTGGAATGCCATTGGATTGGAAGTGATTGGAAAGTTGTAAGCTTATAACTTCAAGAGAGATAGTTATATGAACAGTTAAGTGGATGCAAAACTCCAGCTGGTGATGAAAAGTTTTGGCTTTCTTTTTCATATAGGATGCCTAATACTTACCTGACACCATCTTTACTGTGTTTTGAGCAGATCAGAAAAGGTCATACACAGAACATAGAAAACATAATGGTTTGGAAGGATTGGAAGGAATTCTGGGGATCTTCTTAGTCCAGGAGAACCTCCATCTATCTCTACTCTCAGCTTGCATTAATGTAATGCTCTTCTATTTGGTAGAGAAGAGGTGAGAACATAGAGAGAATAGCTCATGTCCAAATATCAGTGGCGGGTTGATAATATGGGGTTTCCAGTTAGGACAAGACTAGATTGCAGAGGTAACTATTGACTTCTTTTGTTCTTGGTTTCTTTTCTGAACTCCATAAAGGAATTCTTCTTGGAGCAATGCTGCTTATTGCAGTGGACAGTCAGAAAGACAGCCAAGCGGGTTGAGTCTGTCCGGAAAAGATTAAATTGCTCATACTTGAAAAATCAGTTTCAAATTTGATCAGCCAAAATGATAACCATCGAACATAAACAGCCATCTCATTTCTGGAGATCAGTTCATTTTGTCTTTCCATTGAAAAAAAAAAGTATATAAAATTTAGAGAAGCTGGGCTTTAAATGTATGCATAGAAAGCAATTGTACACAAAAATGTAGGACAGTTGCTTGAAATTAGGCATATATTTATGTACATTTGAATTTGAATACAAATACAGATTTTACTTTTTTAAAAAAGAAACTGATAGAAATGACTAGTGATATTGTTACACTAACGTGGACTGTATAAAATTTGAGAATGCTGCTAGGATATAAAATCATCAACGTCATCTTTATAGAGACAGGATGCCATGGTTTTATGAAGAATGACAAAGATACTTCTAGGAGTATATAAAAGATAAATGTAACATGGACGTTTTCCTCCACTGTGAAAGGAGAGGAAAAAACTAACTGAAATTGTCCAGCTTATTTGAATGTGAAGACCAACAGGCAGTGGGAAAAGAAATCCCTCCCAAGATATTTTTTAAAGAAATCTCTGAGCAGATGGCCAAATGGAATTCATCTCTGTTTGTTATCCATCTTCTGCGTTAAAATACATTGTGGAAGCCAGGAAGAAAACATATACACAAATCATTTGGAACAACGTTGTGTATGCAGCAATCTTTGCAACTAAAAACAATCCTCCTATTTTCATATGCTGACTTGGAAGTTTTAAAACAAGGGGACTCAGAGAAATACCTATTGAGATGTTTAAGTTTGATTATACAAATTCTTCAGATCCTTGTCATCCCCGAGGATAGTTGGTGTGCCCCGCTATTATTAAAGAAAAAGAATGCTGACTAGCATCCCCTCCCCAAGACCCTTTGAAGTTTAACCTGCATTGCAAACTGTTTGGTATTCTGAAGAAAGATGGTTGTCTGATGGATCCTTGTTTTGTTTTTCCTTCTGTCTTCAGAACATATAGGCGGGTTCAGGCAGGAAGTGTAGCTTGAAAGGCTAGGACAAATCCAGTGGGATTAACCAGAGCACATTGCTGCTGTGTGATCCTGACTCACTTAATTTAAAAACATAGCAAGGAGCAACTTTCATTTTGTTCTCCAGCTTGTTCACAAAGCAAAACTTGCAGGGATGCAGAAACTTAGGATTCTAGCATTCTATTGCCTGTGAAAATGAATACCACCGGAACAGATAATGCTTTTTCACTGAACTTGTTAAAAGTTGGTGTGTTTTTATAGCCAACCTTGGTCAAATTAGCATTAACAAATTAGCATGCTAAACTAGTCCTTGGAATCCTCCAAAGATAATGACTTACTGCCTAGTCCATCAGCCTAGTGAATTTTTGTCAAAATCTAGCGGTGTTTATTGATTTAAAATATTTGCCTTTTTTCATTGTAGAGATCTTGAAACAGCTTCAGCTTATAACCACTGTAAAAGACACTATGGTAAGGTAAAATCAACCAATTAAAAGAAAAATAAAAGGACTCTGTGGCAGATTTTTAAAAGTGTAAAAAAAAATACTCTTAAAAGGACAGGATTGCCATACTTGATCAAAGAATGACCTGTAAAATATAACATAGCAGACTGGACCTTCCCCAATTTGGGAGACTAAAATACCTGAGATAAACTATTTTTTACCTTGTTCTAAATTGCTTAGGAACATATTTAGTGGTCCTGAAAGCTAAATAATTCAGTCAACTATAATAACAGTTCAATCTGTCAACATCCAAAATGAAACTAATACCACTGGATTTTGATAAAAATTCACTAGACTGATGGACTAGCTGTCTTTAGGTGTTAAGTCATTATCTTTGGAGGATTCAAAAGACTAATTTAGCATGCTAATTTGCTAATGCTACTTTATCCAAGGTTGGGTATAATTCTTTTGAAAGGAACTTTCACAATGTCCTAAAAATCTTACCAACTTGCCTAAATTGGGAAACTCAACTTCCCATCATAACAGAAGGTCATGCTTGGATAAAACTGCTATTGAGACAATCTCAGAACTTAAATACACAGGACAGTAATTCAATAATTCCTATCTGCAGGCTATAGTACATTGTAACTTATTTAATTGAAATTGTTTATACACAGCCTCGTGTTTTTATCAGAATCTCCAAGACTATAGTAAAATGTTTCCAAATGCATTAATAACAATACTGTAATAGTTCTATAATTATAACAATTATTAAAATAATCAACAATTATTCAAGTTGTTGACAATTTGACGGTTAAATTTAAGTGATGGCAGAAACACTTCACATTCTGCTGAATCCCCCATAGTGAATGTCATAATGGAGAGAGCATCTTCATCTGTGCTATTGCTGAGTAGGCATCAGCAGGTCATGCCACAGCCACCAAGACATCCTTTGTAAAATCTAAAGACTGCTAATCTAATCTAGAAGGAGGGATTTTTTAATAAATTGGATTTCATGCTGTTTAAGGCTTTATAAGCAACGAGTAAGATTTTGAACAAGCTCAGCAAGAATTTAGGACCAGTCTTTATAGCAGTTTTCATACACAAAAAGAGACCAGCTTACTCAATACATTCTTCATTACATGCAAAACCTTTTTCAAGCAAAGATAAATTGTGCTACAGTCATTCCGTCAATGAATGAACTTCCTATACAATCAGGTTCTTGTTGACCTGGATTAGACCCTTGAAGGAAAAGCATGTTTCCTTCATTGTCCACCAACGATACTGGCAGAAGTAGGATATTCTTTTTTCAACATCCATCTTGCATTTATACTAGCCTGAGTATAAAAAGATATTTTGCACAACCACTATGATTCTGATTTTCAGGGTGACCTCTCTTCTTCCTTCTGCAAGAGCTTGGCCTGCAATTCCCTACTCTTCAGACTTTCTGAAGAGATCCATAAACTTGCACTCCTACTGATGTTACTGAAATATAACTTTTTGCACCATCAGCAATATCTGGTACATAAAGTTATTCATTTGGATTAGAATTAAGTAGTTCTAAGCCCTTTTAAATTTCACACGCACAACATTAAAAACTGTAGTAGATGGTCACTGTGATTTTGCTTAGATCAGGCATGTCCAGTCGGTCACCAATGTCCACTTTGCTCAATGACCATTGTCTGTCTGTCTGTCTGTCTGTCTGTCTGTCTGTCTGTCTGTCTGTCTGTCTGTTTGTCTGTCTATCTATCTATCTATCTATCTATTTATCTATCTATCTATCATCTTTATCTACCTTCAAACTTTATAAAACAAATCTCTGACATATCCTTTCTGAAAAATATGCAAAATAAATGATCTTCTCTGGTTATTGATACCGTATATACTTTCATACATTCATATAGGTATGCACATGTGTGTTTCTCAGCATTGTCTTCCACCAAGTTGCATCTTAATTATTTTATTTGGAGAAAGACAAAAAGCAGAATATTAAAAAAAATGATGTATGGGAATAAAATTCTTGTCAAAAACTGAAGAAGATGTAAATAAACACATTATATTTTTTCTAAATTTAACTTCAAGATTCAAAACTGAAAATAAACACCAGAGGGAGCCCCAGCATGGCTTAAGTCAAAGGTAAGGAAATAAACTGCAAGCGAGATTTCAAACAGCCTCAAAAGGAGACAAATGTTCTTTTGGACTTTCTGTTTAAATATTTTGCCTTTCAGCTTATTGTGCACACTATGCATTTCACCTAAACATTCAGAAAGATTAAGCAATGCCAGTGGCATCTAGTAGCGTGATAAGTAACACACCAAATCTTCTCTTTCTGCCTTCATTGTAAAAATATCATTCATAAATACTTGTATAATGTGTCATCTAATTTTATATATATAATGTGTCGTGTGTGTGTGTAAATAATGCATTATGATTAAAAAATATTCTCTTTTTAATACATTAAAGTGACACTGGATTGCTGACTGGCTTTGCCTTGGCTTCCTGTTCTGCACCAGATCTTTACTTAAATATTTCATACAAGAAGTTTGAACTGAATCACTTCTATATTACCTTTAATTCTTTCTCAGCACCAGCACCTTGAAGTTGCCTTGGTTTAACCAAAACCAAGAGTTGGAATTTGTCACAAGGCATGTA
>JANHFR010004573.1:2779-12849 GCA_032468015.1 Mimophis mahfalensis | reverse complement strand
ACACGCCCGCCCGCCCGCCACACTCTGCTTTATATATATAGATTACTCTTTTTTTATAAGTGCCCCAAGTTGCATTGTTTAGGTTGGGCAGCAAAATAAATTAATTAAATTATAAACTCCATGTCATTTTTTTAATTAATTCTGGGAGTTGTATTGGCAGAATTTGTTGAAGTTGGTAAATTACAATTATAACAACAAGAACCTAGTAAATACCTTTACTGATGGTTCACGCAAGATAAAAGGATGACTTACTTGCCATTTATTGATGCATCATGCAGTATGGTTCTTAAAACCAAACATGCAATTTTTGCTAATTTGTTATTGTTCTTCTATTATATTTGTTTATTTCTTTCTTTTTTGACTACTTGATTTTACTGACTTATTTCTGTGTTTTCATTGCTGCATGAATTTTGTGTTTTTTGTTGCTTTGCCTATATTGGCTGCTAACTTTTACTATTGTTTGCTAAGGTTGGTCCTTATCGGATGCATTAGCTATTTGTAGTAGTGTGTTGACAGAATGATGGGATAAAGAAAATGTAAAAAGCAAACTAAATGCTGCAGGCATATTTTTGGCATCTCTTACACCTGAAATGGGCTTCCTTCACAAGAGCCAATATTTCTCGATCAGTTGTGATGCACTTTGTCTCCTCTAATCTGTAATATATTTATATCAATGGACCAAAGCTATAAATTCAGTACCGACACGTTTCATAGTGTGAACCTCCCGATCTGCTCTAATCCACAGATTAGATACTGAAGTGCTGCTTCAGTTATGCAGCATTATCGCATCCTATCACTTGGCCTCCTTTCAAACTGTAGCATTTATTGACAATACTTTCAAAGCTGTTGCTAAGTTGTGAGCACTCTGCCTTATCAACTTTTGCTTTTACAACATCACTTAGGTAGACTTTTGTGCAGGAATTGCTGTGTTAATATCACTGATACAGAAAGGTCTGTGTCTGGCCTGTATAGTAGAGGAATTTGCTTTCTGGCAGAGATCAGATCTTCCCTTATTCATACTACCCTATGCAATTGCATAAAATCTGTGTGATTTCCTGGAATGTTCTTATTTGACTTTTTATGTCCTTGATACTTCACAGTATTAGCTAAGTTTTATATATATAATTGGGATTTTGAATGAATTGATTAGTTGGCTGGACTGTTGGTTCATACTAATCAAGCAGCAGTAAATCTACAGGCCAAATGCAGCCAAAGCTTGGCCAATAGCAAACCTTGAGTTCATCAATAAAATAATAATTTATCACAAAAATAAACATCAGATGGTTTAAAAACCTGATAAATTACAAATATGTTAACTATATTATTTAATACTAAACAATATTTAATTAATAAATAACTGTAAGAAGTATCGCTTTGTTTTGATATATTTTTCAATATTTGAATTTTTTTCAGTTAGGATCAAATGACTGAAGTGTTATAAAAGTATTGATAATTGGGAACTTCTATATTCTTTCATTTTCCTGTCAACTTGAAGAAGTTTCTCTTTTTGCAGGTTAACGATTATAGTGGAGACAATTCTTGGTTGTGGCTGTTCATGGGAATTCCAGCTGAAGAAAGTTTGTTGATAGCCCTGCCTCCTGGTGAACTGCCACCTGTCCACCCCTGATGCTGATCCTGACCTATTTGGACAACTTGATCAGATTATTATTCTGCTGCTGTAGAAAGAGGTTACTTCCTGAAGTTCTGTCCTTCAACATAGGATGCAAGGCAACATGTAGGAATGTGGAGGATGAAAAGAAAGACAAAGAGATGAACTACTGAAGACATATTGGAAGTAATTGCTAGCTTTATACTAATGGCTACTAAGAAGCATATATTAGAGGGGAACCAAACAGATTGAGGGATTTAAAAATATATAAAATTGGGAACTAGGAAAGTCAGATACAAGACAAAACAAGAATAAAAAAAGAATAGAACAGGTACAATATGATAAGGCTTTGGCTCAAAGAATACATATAGAACTAATGCATATATATAATTTTGTATGTATCTAATCTTGCTGTACTGTATTATCAAATTCAGAATCTATAAATCTCAACAATAGTTGTTTATATCTTCAAACTGAAATGAACCTAGAAAAATTGTCTCACCATTATGTTTTAAACAGACACTTGCTGATATATGATGCTGAAGTTTGTTTACATCATGGCAAAAGTAATGGAACACATCCAATGGGCAAAGGTCCAGATTTTTGACTGATGATAATAGAATGCAGCTGTTCTGGTCTCTTTATGAATGGAGACAATTCATAATTCACATTTTGCTTACAGAGAAAGTGTGTTTAAATAATGTTTGCCCTTTGAAATGAAGCCTTGTAAGTTTGCAGGCCAAGGTAATATACCCACCTCTCTGCTCCACTCTACAACATTCATCTGGTATTCAGGAATGGAAGTCTCTCGAGGACAAGAAAATACTCCATCCTTCAAGTTACAAACTATGAAATATATAAACTATGCCTGAAGATTGGAAGATTGGGAGACTTTGATGAAAGTGATGATAATTGGTCAAATGGTTATAATTTAATCATTTTAATTATCAACATTTCTAATATTAAAAAAAATAGTGCAACAGCAGAAAATTAATCAATGCCTTTGGGAAGGTCAACATTAAAAAGCATTGATAATCTTTTTTATGTAATATCTCACAACTTAAAGTACTAGCTGTTTGTTGAATTCAGAATTTTCTACTTGTTCATTTTTCAGCTTACACATTTTAGGAAATGAAAAACAATGCTATTATTTGTGTTTTAGAGCTAGGCCTTGGTGCATCAGCAGTAAAGTAGACTAAATGACCATCTAGAAATTGCATAAGGCTATTCCCAAATAATGATGAACATCAAGAGTGGAGAATTGCTCTAAGAACTGGGGTCCTACAGGTAGAAGCATATTTGTAGGACATTTGACACATATCTTATAGACCAGTGATGGCAAAACTTTTTGGCACCAAGTGCTCAAAAGGGGGGGAGTGGGCGTGGCCACCCACGTGCCACTTCCTGTTTGAGCTTGGGAGAGCGCATGCACGCGTAGGGGGCTATGTCCCTCCCCCGCGCATGTGCACGCCCTTCCAAGGCCCCAAAATGCTGAAAAAATGTGAAAAGTAATGTTAAATTTGCTTTTTTGGGGGGTGTTTTGGGGCTCTGGAGCTTGCATGCATGCGCACGGGGGGTGGGGCATAGCGGGCAGCATTTCATCCACCCCCCACGCATGTGCGTGTGCCCTCTCAAGCCCAAAACCACTGAAAAAATCTGCCAAATTTTGAGGGGGTTTTGGCATTTTGGGGCTTGGGAGAAGTGCGCAGGAGCGGGGGGCGGAGAGAGGGGAATAGCTCGCGTGACGGACGACATGGCTCCACGTGCCACTTTGGGCATGCGTGCCATAGGTTCTCCATCACTGCTATAGACATTTCCAAAATTAGTGCTGATGCCATGGAATGGTTTCTCCATTAAGATCAGAATAGTACAATCAACCTCCTAAGTAAATTAGACCGTAAGTCCAAAATGAATGAATTATATTTTATTGTTACAGCTCTATTAACAGAATCTTGCAAGTCTCAACGATCCTTTCTAAGACTTTTTTTTTTCTTTGCCCATTATTCAGCTTCTCCACCTGCCTTTATCTGATCATTCTCTAGCCAGCATTTCTTCTCCTTGCCTGCCAAGCTAATTTTCACATAGCATTATTGTTACCTTTCCTGGTAGCTTTTAGGAAGTTAGTCAAAATGGGATTTTTAAGAGACCCTTTCAGTAATATAACCAGTGATTCTCATTCTTATTGTTGATCTGTGTTGCCTTGGTTGTGCAACTTGGATCGTATTTTGCTTTAATTCTGAAGTTTTCATTGTCACATAGTATCAAGTACCAAAGAATCATGAGATTGCTGTGGAATTAAATTCAGACCAATCCATCAATATTTGAAATTCACCTCCCAGGATTCTCAGTAATGGACATTCTGGTTTGGGAATTCTGGGAATTACAAACCACAACTGAAATGTATGCAAAAAATTCAGAAAGTAGTTATAACAACTTAAATGATAAATTAAAATCTCGCAAAAAATTTTATTTTATTTTTTTAATCCCATTTATATCCCGCCCTTTTCTGAAGACTCAGGGCAGCTTACAAATGTGTTTTTAGCAACAGCCCTCATTCCATGCATATGCCTGCTCATTAGGGCTCTTGCCACCGCCCCCCCAGCGGCATTTTACACAGTCAGCTTATTGCCCCCAAAATTTCGGTCCTCATTTTACCTACCTCAAAAGGATGGAAAGCTGAGTCAAACTTGAGCCTGGTGGGAGTCGAACCTGCACTAATTGCAGGCAGCTGTTAGTACTTTAGGAGGCATTAGTTCCCTACACCACTATGGCTCAATTTTGTTGTGTTTGTGTGTGCAATAAAAGGCATAGTGCAATTTCTGTTCTGAACTTTAAACCATAGCAAGATAACGGTTTGTTAGTTCTGTTTATTTTCAAAAAAGTTCTAATTTTCAATAACAGATGCTTCGTATTATACATTGGCACCTTTTGCTAGATTATTTGAGGAGTAAAACGAAGCCCAATATTTACAGCTTTTATAGCACAGATCTGTATTTGTTTTATTGTTTATCATCCTGAAATCTCAGCAGAACTATTTGTGCCAAGTGTAATTTAAATCAGCCACGGTTCCCAGCTGTTGTCAGTCTCCATCCAACTTTACCTGTATGGAACCAGGGAATAGTGGCTACACAATATTTCATGTTATCTGCAAGCAGAAGCTTGTGATGGAATACAGTCTAGAAATGGAAGCCATATCATCTTGCTGGAATTCCCTGTTAAAGAATATATAAACACTATAAATCCTAACTTTTATATAAACATGAAATAAACAACAATATTTAGATTAGTTTATATTTATATAAACATGACATAAACAATGTCGGCTAGAATTTATTTCTATCTATTTCCCTTTTCTTTCTCCTTGGATGGGGGTAATTAAAATTCCGTGCATTGAATGATTTAAAATTGAAATCAGCAACAAATACCTATTTCCAACTGCTCCCCACCTCTTGCAATCTTTGAAGAGGCAAAACAGAATGAATGCTACCAAAACAAAGTCAAATATCAGTAACTGACATTGACCATGAGGAAACATTTTTTCTTCAGAGAAACATGAAATGGGCCTAAAAGATTATTTGTCTAATGATGAAACAAAGTATTCAAGACATGAAGGTGTTATTCTTTTGAATAAGTGGGAGAGCAATGAAAATGGTGCGAGACAAGATGCATTTCAGAACTGAGTACCCATTTAAATGAAATGAAAATTAGCCATTTAATTTCATGTGCGAGATGAGGTTCCCTGTGCCTGACTAACCTACTCCTTATAAATTATAGACTCATTACAGAATACGCTTAGCAGTCCAACACATACGGAAATTTTACAAGCAGAAACGCTTCTTAGTGTATGACCCAAAACTGGTGTTCATGATATGAAAGAAATTTAGTAGTTCCAGTTGGACAGAACCAAAAACCTACTGAGATCTCATTGCCTGCATAATATGGTAATAGCAAAGGCTAATAATATTTTCATATTAACTTTATAGCAAATCGTTCAATAAAGGGATGAGCAAAATGGCATTTTTCCTAAAAGCTTTCATATTATTTAGTTCCTTCAATACTTCAGTCTGGGTGATAGCACTGGATTATGTTCTTTGGCCCATGTTGTTTCCAAAATGTTTGCCCCTTGTTTAATGAATCTGATACAGACATCTTGAATTAAAATCAAGTTGGGTCAGAACCCAATCATTTAAATATCTGTTAAATTATGAAGCATTGCACTTCCAGCTTTAATAGATAAGCATTTATGGTCTTGAATTCTATAAAGTGCTTTTCCAGAAATACATTAAAAAATGAATGTAATACAAGAAATACATTTTAAAAAATCTACAGAAATCTGCTTTTAAACTCTGGGATGTTTCATTTTTGCTTCAAGCAACAATGTCAATTGAATTCATTAGGATTTTACAAGGGTGAAAAATGTCTTCCAGCACTTTCTTCTGATAGAACAAAAAGCTTTGTTTCACTTATACCGACCAAAGATAAGGAATCAATTGCTTTCTCTCTCACTCTCTCTTTCACACTCTTGCTCAAACACACCCGTTATATGCCTTATATCCATCAGCACCAACTTGGCCTCCAATAATCATAGCTTTTTCTTTCTTCAGAACTATTATCTAACTGCTAGACATCTTTTGGCTCCATTATAGTTAACTGCAGTATTTTTCAGGAACTGTAATCTGTATTAGTTAAATTACTTGAACTATACTAAGACAAATCAGCCATTTGGAGCAGTTATGTAGATCTATATAGTTAACAAATAGTAGTTTTTCAAGCAATATCCAAAAGAGATCTTTTTGATCATTATTATGATTTCTATTTAGAAAACCTGAGAACCCAATTTTGTTATAGCTCAGTAATGATAAAGGCTAAAGATTACCTCAGATTAATCTTGACTCTTGGGAACTCTATGAAGATCTCCTCTGGGTAACAGTATGAAAGTGAACATGCAGCCATCTGCAGAAACTTTTCATACCTAAGCATTCATATAAATAATATATAATGTAATTATCAACATCAGTCTATAAATATGGTTAGATCCATGTTTAAAATTACAAAGAAAAAAGATTAATCCAAGATACCTATTTAAACTAAAGGTAAAGGTTTCTGCTGTCAAGTTGTTTCTGACTCTAGGGCAGTGGTTCTCCACCTGTGGGTTGTGACCCCTTTGGGGGTCGAACGACCCTTTCACAGGAGTCACCTAAGACCATCAGAAAACACATATTTCTGATGGTCTTAGGAACCAAGACATTGCTCCTCTATGTTGGGGATCACCACAACATGAGGAACTGTATTAAACGGTCTCGGCATTAGGAAGGTTGAGAACCACTGCTCTGGGGTGTGGTGCTGATCTCCATTTCTTAGACAAGGAAGCCAGAATTGCCTAAAGGTTTTTCCTGAAGTCATGTGACCCAGAATGGCTAGATGCCAAAAGCACACCAACCATGGTTACCTTCCCACCGAAGTGATACCTGTTAATCTACTTATATTTGCATGCTGTCAAACTGATAGGTGGGCAGGAGCTCACGTCACCACAGAGTATTTGGGACTCAATCCCAGGCTGTCAGCTTTCCAGCTGACAAACTCAGTATCTTTAACTGCTGAGCTACATGTTCCCTTTTCCAAAAAGTATGAGAAGCCAATTAATGGCATCTTTATAAATATTAATTTCCAACCCCAATCCTAACTGAGCTGAAGATTTTCCTTCTTGGTCTTATAGTGACAGCAGAAGTACTGGTCTTTGAACATTCAATCAATTTCTTAGGTGTATTTTCCCAACTTCTGTCAGACTTTAAATGATGAGCATTCTCTATTACATCTGGAGGGCACCAGGTTGAAGAAAGCTCCCATCATGTTTTGTTTTAACTCTATGGTAAGTAGCACCTACTCTACTACAAGGGATGTGGTGGCTCAGTGGCTAAGATGCTGAGCTTGTTGATCAAAAAGGTAGCAGTTCAGCTGTTTGAATCCCAAGCGTTGTGTAACAGAGTGAATTCCCATTACTTGTCCCAGCTTCTGCCAACCTAGCAGTTTGAAAGCATTTAAAAATGCAAGAACAATAGGCACCATCTTTGGTTGGAAAGTAACAGCACTTTGTGTACCTTCAGCATTTAGTCATGCCGGCCACATGACCACAGAGACATTTTTGACAGCACTGGGTCTTTGGCTTTGAAACAGAGATGAGCACCGCCCCCTAGAGTCAGGAATGACTAGCACATATGTGCAAGGGGAACCTTTACCTTTACCTTTTACTCTGCTATGAAATTATTTTGATCTTATCAGAGATTGAGGTGTCCAGAAGACTAATGCATCCAAGCTTTAATGCCAAATCCTCTGTTTACCTAAGAGTTTCAAAAGACCTGTATGCGCTATATTGGCAATATTAGTTCAGCCATCGCCTCTCCGGCGATGATGGACCTCTCTGTTATCTCTTAAGTACTTATATGACATTCTCAATTTTTCTTTTCTAATGTGTTTCACCAGGATGAAAACTGGAGTGTTTTTGCTGCCATAAGGTAGTAGCTCCAAAGCCCTTATGAAAACCAATATGTGTTTAACATATAAACATAAAACAACAGATTAAAAGGTTGAGTAAGAGATAAACAGAGACAGATGGTACAAACCTAATTAATAAAAAATATATAAATAGCAAAATGAAGCTATACTACTGCTTTCATGTCTAATTTAATTAAGGGAAAGGTTTCCATGACTTCAGCTACTACTAGGAAATCATACAAGAGGTAATCAGAAAAAGATAATTTAAATAATATTTCCATTTTTCTTTTTGTTAAAAAAAGGCTTAGTTAATAAGCATTCCTTCCACTCCTTGGAACAGTTTTTGCGAGACGGGGACTGCTTCAAACATGACATTTAATTACTTCACAAAAATAATGTATTGCTATAGGGATCACTTTATTCCTATTCACTAGTCTCCCTTCTCTACCTAAATTTACTTTGTTTTCTAAAATTATTTTCAGTTTTAAAAATAGAATCAATGCAGTGATATGCCACAAAACAAATGTCAGTCTAAAGAACCAACTGTGTTTGTAAGAATATCACTGGGCCATTCAGATTTAACAATATATGGCAATATGTTCGTTTACTTTCTAATAAATGGGTGTATATAGCAATAGAGATAGCACTTCATAGCATATACCACTTCATAGGGCTTTACAGCCCTCTCTAAGTGGTTTGCAGGGTAAACATATTGCTGCCAACAATATGTCATTTACTGATGTTGGAAGGATGGAAGCCCAAGTCAACCTTGAGCCTGTCAGGACTGAATAGCTGGCAGTCAGAAGAATTAGCCTGCAATACTGCATTCTAATCACTGTGTCAAAAAAGCTCCAAATCGTGTATCATCACACTTATTTTGCGACTAGACAAGCCCATTCCATGTGACAACTATTTTAAAGGCCACAAACAAGCTTTCAAAATTCCTTGTGTGTCCGTTTTCTCAAAATTATTCACTAAATTTGGTTTAGCTGTGAAAAGATATGTGCTTTTAATGGTAACCAGCCTATGAACTTCCACGTCTTTCACAAATTCATCATAGTAGCAAAGTATTTTGAAGTTCTGGCAACCATTTTTGATGAATTGAAATTTTTCATGTCATCTAAATCCAGACAAACTGTAAATAGTAGAACAACAAAAGTTAGTTTATGAAACTCCTTATACACTACGGTTAAAAGTAATCACAATTCCATCTCCAAATAACTTTTTAATTATTACGAATTGGGACTTCAGGGGAACCATGATAAACACAAAACTGACAACTATGGCACCGACCAAGGAATTGGTGAGTAGGCCAGTTCATTGAAAAGCATGAGATATTGCTTATTTATACTCCAGATGACTGCTCTTCATGAGAAGCCCACAAGTCAATGGTTTTCTAAAGGTTTGGGTGCTGGAACATGACTGCAACCAAGCAGACCCTTTTAAAGACACTATCCCAACTTTCGAATCACTTTTGGTAATGCCTTTTAACCACCTTAAAACTATTTAGAAACCTTCTGAATGACAAGTTTGAAAAATGTTAATTGGATGAGTTTATTTTCAGCTCTGAACAAAAGAAAAATTATAAACATAAGAACTTAAAGAATTTAAAGTAATTTGTGGTACATTATTTGAAAGGATTAATGATTAATTTTTTTCAATGTGTTGTTTCTGGTAATTTATTTTTTTTCCCTTGTTTCAATGATGTGGCTTTAAAGATGTGTTGATAGATATAAATCATAGAAAGAAGGGATTTTTTTGTATGTTTGGGAAAAAATGATAAATTACTATGTAATGTAAACAATATGAAATTAATTTGCTTTTTGAATAGATAGATAGATAGATAGATAGATAGATAGATAGATAGATAGATATAGATATAGATATAGATGTAGATATTTGTTTTCGTAGATTTTCACGGGTGCAGGTATATAAGTCTTGGTGTATTCGGGTCTTTTCCCGTGTAAGG
>JANHFR010004572.1:57889-70026 GCA_032468015.1 Mimophis mahfalensis | reverse complement strand
GTCCACAAGTCATAAAAGAGCCAAGTTTGCCTACCCCTGGTATAGAACATTCCATTACAATGTTTGTATTTTCCCGAGATAAATGATATCTAGGTTAGAAAAGGTGTTCCTAGTTAAGAGAGAGATCAATTGACTTAGTTTTAACTCATGTAAAATTGCTCAAAGCATTGTGAGTTGAAAGGCTACTGCTTGATACAGCTGTTAACAGACCATCAAAGTGTGAGGTCCTATCAGAGAAAATAAGACAACCCCCAAAGGTACAGTTGATTTTGATTTTCTTTTTCCAGCTATGAAGGTGAATTAGATTGTGGAGTGTTTTCAAGTGATTAATATGCTATACATGCAGCCAAAGGGCAGGAGAGGTGAAGTTGCTTTATTTATACATAAGCAAGGTACTGTATATGGTTATACAATGACAGCTTTACTGCTGTGGGCTGTGTTGGAAAGTTGGGAGAGCGGCAAGCTTATGAAATCTCTTCTTAATGACACAATTTTATTAAAAGGGATATTGGCTGAAAGGAGTTTTCTCTCCCCATGCACTGCTTGCAGAGAATCAAGTCCCACATATGCAATATGGACCCAAATGGGCTTGAATTCATTCAGAGAGAGAGGCGGGGGAGGGAGGCAGAGAGAGAGAAAGAGAGAGGCTATAAAAGGAGCATGTCACCAAAGAGAAATAGCTCTTTAATCACATTTTAATAAGAACAGATTTTAGTTGTGGTCCTTGAGGTTGATATTATTATGATTATTTGCTTTGTAGTTATAGGGTATTTCAAGTTTCAAATATCCTGTAACTTTAAAGTTTTGGGTTTTTTTGTTTTTTTGTTTTTAGTTTTATTAAAATTTTACAGTAGAAAGGCAATACTGTGACTCCTGACTAACAAAGTTCTGGAAGAAGAAAGGGTAAATAAATAAACAATATTTAGCTAAAGGGGCTTCAATGTAGGTAGAGCCAAATGCACTGAAGGTTTTTAATTTGAATTCTTGAACTTCAAGTGCTAAATGTTTTCCTTCTATTCCTACACATAAGTATTTCAATATTCCAGCATATTATCTGATGTTTTTACTATATGTATAAAAATAGCTCAAGTGTAATTAACACCTGCTCTTCACCTAATCTGTTTCTTTTTAATTTCATTTTGTGCCTTTTATAATTTTAAATTTTTAAATAATATTAATTAGATATTAATAACTAATGTAATCTTAATATTACTGTCAATTTTAATTTTAACATGTTAGGCATTAATAATCATAAAAATATTTTTATGAATTGTTTTTCACTTTATTCTATGCCACCCAAGGTCACTTGATTAAAATGAATGTCTATTTAAATTTGACTAGTAAATAAATAAAAATTACCTTATTTCTTCTCACTCCTAGGTAGTCTGCAGACTATCACCAGTCTCAAGCAAACCTGGGTTGTGGGATGATGTGGAATATATCTATGCCCCATCTGTATAACAGCCAGCATGAGATAATTAAACACATTCCTCATATTATTTTTTTTTAGGTTTGCTATTTGTTATGGGTTTCATCTCTTTGTTTCTGGATCTTAGTGGAGTGGTAATTGGCTATCTAAATTCCAACTGCGATTATGGTTTTCCCATCCAACAAACTAGATACTAGGTATTGTTACTTTAATCAATACTCAGGGTCATTGTAATGCCAATCTCTTTTCTTCAGAGTCTCTAGCCTTCAATACAAAACAACCACATGGCTCCCAAGCCTAACGGAGCAAGATGACAGCTAGGTGATAAGGTATGTCAAAATCCAAAGCCAAGTTGTTTGAAAATGTTATTTTCCCCAACAGTGATTATTCCTGGGAAAAACCAATTGTTTTGGCAGCTGATTAGAACTAGAAGGGGCAGGGGGAAGACATGGAACACAATTAAGCTATTTGCCAGATAAAAGCTTCTTATCAAAAACAGATTGAAAATAATGCTAGAAAGAATGTATGCCATTGACCGCTCAAATATTTAGTGTCCAGAACCTTCTTTGCTGGCCTAGATTTTTGAACATCTCTCTTGGCCTTGTAGTCTTTGGACTACTGCTTGGTGTTCCCCAGATAAGACAAGGGTACCAGATCATTATCTCACTCTCTCTTTTTTATCTGGAATTATCAGTATTGAGGCCCTATTTAAGCCAGTGTCAGTGGGCACAAATTCATCTTGTGGAAGTTCAGGTTCTGAATTGGTAACTGTCCTTGAAACTGAAAACGTATTTTACCCTGGAGAAAATGACACAAGGATTTTAAAATAAGAACTCACTAATATTTTCTTACAAGAAAGTGCTATATTTTCAAACAATAATTGTGCGGTAAAATACTACAGCCATATCCCTGTCTACTTCTGAATTGCAATCACACAATTAATTATTCCAAATTGACAAACATATCAAGAAGTACTCTCGGCTTCATTATTATTTCTAAGCCACAAAGCCCCTTGGTATGTACAGCAGAAAAGCAATAGACTCACTTAGTTGTATATTAAGAACAAAACAATGCTCAACAGGAAGGAAATATATTCCTGGATGTCATGTGGCCTCTCTAGATGTTCAAAAAGACAGAAGAGGCAGCATTTATAAACTCTCTCCATATGTTTCGCTTCTGTGTGCAATTAGTTATTCTTTTTTTTTTCCTCCCTTCAAGTGATAATCTTTTTTTGTTTAAAGGCTGGGAGATCTAGAAAAAAAATTAAGGTCTCAATTGCTAAATGCAGTAGTTTTGCTAGCTACATTGAAGGACGAATCTTCAAAGTTTAATCAGAAGTTTCTACTTTACGCTCTATATGAAGACATTAAAGGGAAGGCTTGGAGTTGCAATTATTTGGGGGACACTTCATAATTATAGTGGCATTTTACTACCACTGTTCCTTTTTTTTCTTATGCCCTAAAATGGAATTGAGACTATTTTACCATAATAACACATTTTTAAATATCAAAAAGAGTTCACTGCAATATATATTTTTTTCCCATTTATATGCCGCCCTTCTCCGGAGACTCAGGGCAGCTTACAATGCACTATAGCAATTGCCTATTTTACCGTAATAGCACAAAGAATGTTTTCCCATTTATCTTCACAACCTAGAAAGTCTAGGGAATATACAAGTGGCTTATTCAAATGCCTGTGAATGCAGCAGGTGGAAACGTAAACCCACCTGTCATTGTTACACTGCAACTGGGCTTTTGAAGCCTGGTGCCCTGACGGTAGATTCTGCAAGCCAAATAGCTTGGGATAGACATGTTTTCCATGACTGAACAGGTCATTCTCAGCTTATGACCACTTGTTCAGTGACTGGTCTAAGTTGTCACAGTGCTAAACAAGTGGTATCTATGTCTGGTCTTCAGAGTTTCCACTGTGGCATTCGTACAGTTATATGATCAAAATTTATACTGTTCCCTGCTTAGCGAACCATATGGTTCTCACTTAACCACGGCTATCAGCAGTGTCAGACTTGCCATCACTAAGCAAAATAGTCACACAATATCACACTTTAGAGCCAAGTTGCATTGCAACAATAATTTCTGTCCTAATCGCCATGGTAAGCCAAGCACTTTATTGAGAGACACCAAACAAGGTGTCAGCATTCTGGTGAAAATTCTCCCTTTCCAGGCAAGAACTCAGAATCCTAATTATCCAAATGAAGCTTTTATTATTGAGATTAACATGTTAGTACAATGCTATTAATCTCTGAACTAACATTTAATTTCACTTTCCAACACAATAAGTTCAAAGCCACCCCTCTCCCCACTCACACATCATAAATCACACTATCAAATGGAATGTCTCTGATGGAATCTTCTGTTGCTAGAAAGGAATGTTTCAAAATAAGAGCAGAGTGTCAGAGTGAAAGTGTTTAGCTTCAAACTCTGACACAGGGATAATCATCACACCTCTTAAAAAGAAATCTACTTTTGCCCAGCCTGAGCCCACCAGTATTATCATGTTTGTCCCTTTGCATCTTCCTTTTTTCTATAACTATCTGATAACCCAGCTTTGCCTGGATATTTATGGCTTCCTGTGACATGCTGCAAGCAGGGAATGCTGCAGCCTACAATTGCCAGCATTCTTTGCCCAATTTGTATGGCATGCATCTATTGGCTGGAGAGTGTCTGATTTGCATACCTTGCCAGTATTGGCCATTGTTGCCTCAACAACTGCAGAGCTAGCTCTCTGTACATGTGAAGTACAGTGTGGCTGGGGGTCGGCATTTGGCAGCTTTTTTTAGGGGCAAAGAACCCCCAAAGGCATTTGTGACACACACATACCCAGTGTTTGTCTCTGGAGTGTGAAATATGTGCCTGGCAAGTTTGAGGCAGATTGGTACAGGCATGGAAGAGCCTATTAAGGACACACCCACAAATCCACACTACTGTTTCATAGATATAGATTAGAAAAAGCTTCTCAAAGGGATTTGTCTAATAAAATAATGAACAATGTTATTAATTAATAACCTTTTTTAACAAGAAAACCTCAAAAGTATTCTACATCTTTGTAATTCTCAAGTTTTGCTACACTTTTAAAGTCTTGACATTCTTCACTCTGAGAGACAGAGGTTTTTGAAAGTACTAGAAAACAACACTGTGTCTCCATAAACCCTTTGACTGTTGCTATTGTCTCAATAGTATTAGAGTCCTCTGGACTGAGACAGGGATAAATTGCTTAAAAGAGACAGAGAAAAACCAGCAGTGATTAGATGCAGCAGGGGGATAGAAGTCTAGCTATCTCTCTTCAGAAATGTTCCACTGTGCATGAGGCCCAGTGAACAGAAGTTGTTAATGTCCAATTACCTAATCTCTTTATTTAGACATGCCGAGTCCAATCAATCATTTGCTTTTGTGGTTTTACTAATGTTGCCTGCTGACACTAATGCTTCTCATTCTTGTTTATTTTTATATGTCAGCTTGCTTCCTAGTTCCATTTTTAAAATATTTGTTAGAAGAAATTCTCAGCCTTTGAGAAAACACAATAGTGCTAAAAATTGACTCCTTGTTATGGGAAGAAGACTTCCAATTAGAATATGAGCTGACATAATCAGATGCCCCACAACTCTAATTGAAATTACTCTAAATTATAGCACTGGTAGATCATAGAAGATCTTAAATAAACTGTTGGTCTTCCTAAGCCTAGATATCTTCCCTTCCAAAATCATTTTTCACAATTTTTCTTTCTTTGAACTTCTTTCCTTGGGAAATTTTTGACAGGCTAATTGCCTGAAGGAAGTCTTATCTTTAAATAAGGCAAGTCTTTAAATATCAAAGAACAAATATCTTATTATCTCTTTATTCGAGAACAGTTTCAAAATAATGTCATGGGTATAAAATATTGTCAAGAAAATTGGACAGTCATTAAACATGTGTAAAAATATGTAATTCATCTAAAATTAAAGCTCTCTAAGTAAGTCTAAGGTATGTTCAAATCTTGTAATCTCAAAAGTAGGAGCTGAGCAATAAAAAGCTTAAAATTTTATAAAATCGGGATCTCACTCTTAAATTACATTATGCAATGTTTCTTGTTATACAAAGTGTTAGCTTAAGTACTTGGAAAACAATTATACCAACTCCTAAAACATATGTTAGCTTTTAAATGTCAAAAGAAAAAAAAAGTGTATTTCAATTCAGGCAACAGAACAGAAGGAAATTTTGCATGTGGATTATGTGATTTTGGTGTTCTGCCAATCAATTTAATATGCCTAGGTGATGTGATATAGGTATAGATTTAGATGTATAGAAAATTATTCTAATTGCTAAAAACATTTGAAAAAATCTTGTCATCATAGTCATCATCAATTCAAATGGGTTCATCCATCAAAAACATGCATTGCTGTGATTTATTGCCTATCATCTCACTTCCTGTATCAGATTCAGAAAGGCCCCCTACTTTGTTTTTTTAAAACAATTGTTATTCTATAGAAAAAAAGTGGTTCTACTTCATGTAGCAAACATGTTCCATTGTTCCATTTCATTTGACAGTGGTGAAGTTATAAAAGAATGTATTTCCCCCATTTGTCATCCCATTTTTCCTGAAGGGCAGGGAATCTTTTTCTGTGATACACCAGTATTTTCATCACCTCTAAAGAAACTAAAATGGTATTGTTGTGAAACAATGGTTCATTTATGTTCTGCAAAATGTTATACACAGCAGACAAGTTTTCTGTGACTGATATGTAACAGATGATATCCACTTCTGAAAAATAATGAAGTTTTTTTTAAAAAAAACAACAAACCAGCTTATTCTAAAAGTCCCTACAAGAAACTAAAATATTTAGTATTCAGATATATTTACTGAATATTTTTCTTTTTGTTTAATTATTATCCACACAACAGACAAGCACTATTTTCCTCCCATTTAGTTGCAAGTGGCTGTATTGAAGTTCACCAGACTAATGATGTCAGGGTTGAAGCTCAAAGGGAAAGATTTAATATCCCATGTGACTTTATTATTTTGGTTAATTTCCAAGAACTAATTTAGGTTCTCTGAAGGGCAGGGCATACCCAGTAGGATCTTCAAGAGGAAGGGGGTATGGTTGGGGGGTTTTTTTCCCCATGAATAACAGACTTTCTGCTTTTGAAAATGCCCTCTATTTCAAAAGTGATTTATTGTCCAGCATGAGAAGCAGAAAATTAGGGCTTCTTTTAGTTAAAAAAAATGTCACATAGCTCTTTGGAGCTAATCCACAGTGCCTAAAGAGAAAGATAGGGGGAGAAATAGAGAAACATTTTATTCCTCTTGAATATTGGCATACATTTCATAATTACTACATGGTTGTAGTAATTATCATACTGTAAAAAGAGATATGATAAACAATTTTATTTTGGAATCCATTTTTTGGAAGCCAAAGGGAAATAGGATGTTGCAACCAATGTGTAGGACTAGGGAGACCTGGGTTCTAGTCTTCCTGGACCATTTGAAATTAACTGTATATTCCCTTATAAATGGATGTTTTAAGGATAAAATAAGGGAAGTGTTTCTCCTAATAAAGCATTATTGCGCTTCCAGAAGACAAGGCAGAAATGACACAGCAGAAATGCTTCATTGGATTAGCCTCATAGGAAGGACCAAGATTTCAAATTATCCTGATTTTTCAATCCTAAAATCTGCAAATTTTATACATGGTATAATCGGTGCATAAGCTTGCTTAGATATTTTCTCTAAATATTACATAGGTAAAATTAATTTTTCAAAATTTAAGTAAAAGTTAAAGTTTTCCCTTGTCCAGTTGTCTAGGTGATGGTGCTCATCTCCATTTCCTAGTTGAGAGACCCACTGTTGCCTGAAGATGCTTCCATGGTCATGTGGCCAGCATGACTTTACGTCAAGATACAGATTAACTTCCAGATGGAGTAGTAGCTATTTATCTACAAGCATTTGCATGCCTTTGAGCTGCTAGGTTGGTAGGAGCTAGGACAAGAATGGGAGCTCACCCCTGTCACATGATATTAGGATCTCAAACTCCCAACCTTCAGGTCAAGAAGCTCAACATCTTAACTACTGATTTATGTAATACTTGAAATAATTTAAAAACTAAATAATTATACTGATGATTTCCCATTCAGACACAAGCTACATCTTAATGGATTAATGCCTGTTCAAATAAAACAATCCTGAATAACTTGCAGAGAGTATTTCATTAATCTCTGGGGATGAGGCTTCACAGAACATGTCGCCTCAACAGAAGAAGACTACTCTCTAGAGATAGAGCATATAGGGTTTTACATAGCATTTTAACTAAAAGTGGAAGCCTATATAAAGACAGCACATCAACTAGAAAATAAGCACAATACTTGCATTGTGGCCAATAATTCCTAACAGCCTGGCTACCACACTGGGCCAACTTAGTTTATAAGTACTTTAAAAATTATCTATGGGCACAATGCATCTAATGTATGCAGTACAGAAGAACCTCGGGTCACGACTGTAAAGCATCCCATAACTTCAGTCTCAAACCCTATTTGGTCATGATCAGAGGTGAGACTGTCTGTGCATGTGCAGAATATGTACAGACAATTCTGTACATGCACAGAAGGGAAAATTGGTGCGGAAGGAGAATCAGCCATGGCTGTGTTTGTTCACCACCTGATTTTTGAATCATGACCTGATTCAAAAAGGTTGTGGCATTTTTGGGCAAAACCTGAATTGATCATGAACAGAAGCATTCGTGACCCAAAATTCCACTGTAATGCAGGGTCCTTCTGTTGACTGCTGGCTGCCTGCTATTTGGCAGCTCAAATCTCACCAGGCTCAAGATTGACTTAGCCTTCCACCTTCTGAGGTAGGTAAAAATTGTTGGGGAAAACATGCTGACTCTGTAAACTGTTTAGAGAGGGCTGTAAAATGGTGTATAAGTGCTATTGCTATTCTATAATTTTTTTAAAATCCTCATTTTTATCTATTACTGTATATCTTTTCTCTCATCCTCAGAGCTACTCCCATTAGTACATTTTTTGTTTCATGCAAAACCTTCAAGTCGACATAGATGTAAATATTGTTTGTTACCTAACCAAAGAGATTAATTTAATCAGTGCCACAAGCTTCCTCAATAACCATTCCTCTGTTATAAGTAGTATTCATCCTTAACCATTTGGGGGCATACAATAGCATTGCTGTAGTTCTCATATGTGAGAATAAATTTCCTTGACTATTTTCTGGTTGTGTGTCCCAAAACAAAATCTCTGGTTTCAGTTTCAGTTTAACTTTTAAAATTGTAATTGATGCTTTTATTTATATCCAAAATGTTTTGATTTTTTTACCTGTCCACCAAACATAAAATGTCCCTTTGTGTTGTTCACATTTCTTAAAATACCTTTACACATTACTAATAATCTTGTCCTGTTAATATTTTTGGTATCATGAGACATTCACAACACCATTAACAATAATCTAGATTGTCTTGCATCGAGATGGGGTAAAGGGAGGATGGAAACCTTTAACCCTTTTTCCAAGAAGTCAGCCAGTCTTTAGATAACTGAAGTCTATTTATTTTACAAAATATTTACAGAGACCACGGGGTGGCCAAGCTTACAGAATGGAAACCGAAAGTAGTTGCAGAGTTTACATGAGCAGCAGGAGATGTTCACATTACATATTGATATTTCAGCAAGTGCCATCTAGGGCAGATGTAAGACCTTTTATAGTCCTTGAGTTAACTATGATTGACAGATCATGAAATCACCTCATGACTGAAGCGGTTAGCTTTGCACCTGCCGGTGCTAGACTCTGTCTCCACACAGTGAGTGTGGTGTGGTCTTAAAACATTGGTGGCCATCTTAGATGCACTTTAACAGCATGCCATAATATATGGCTTTAATGTGATAATGCCAAAAATATTCACATGTACAAATTTGTTCCTAAAAGTCAAGAGGCCTTCATTCCTAACAGGATGAATACATTCATCATTATGTATCTATGATACTTTCAAATATTGTATCTTGTAGATATATACCCTTTATTTCTTATATTAACATATATTTTAGGGAAGATATTAAACAGTTTTAGCTGCAGCATCATTTGTCACATACTTAAGCATGATATTGATACTTTTGGCAGCTAGCTATACAATAAGGATTGAGGATTACTGCATTCATTTTATTTAAATAGTTCTTGAAAAACTATTCAGTCTCTTTTCAACCTCTTATTAAAAATGACCTTCAGTTCAAACTAGCTACAACACTTGACAACCAAAAATACATATGCCATAAAACTAAGTCACATTTCCTCTCTTTTTTTTCTCTTCTAGTTAATTTGAGTACTATGAGGAAGGCTGCTTGTTTCTAAGCAAACCTAGATGTTTCATAGTGGATAATACAATGGGCTAGAGAACATCTTTTCATAATATCTTTGAATTAGCCATTTCTTTTCCAAAATTACTCACTCATAGTGATTTAAGCTTAAATCACTATGTACAGTAACAATAATAAGGGAGAAGAATGAGGGAAAATTGGTTGTTGTTTTTTTGCTAGAAATACCTTTTTTTTACTTTTTAATCACAAGTCTCTTGAGATAGATAAATGTATGAAGAAATAGATAAGAATGTAAAACAAGAATCATTATAAGTAAAATCTGAATTGCTAAAATATCTGATTTAGTGGAAGGTAGTTATTATCATCAAATAACATTGTACCATAGGAAATATTCTGCTTATGAATAGTCTTTTACACTGCCTAACCTTGTAACTGATAGATATATCCACCTACTCCACTTCAAATATTAGATTAAATCAGATTTTTGTTTCTGTTTATTTGATTTTTGTTTGTTTGTTTGTGTGGCCTTCTATTTTAATGTTATATAAATTAACATGTAACATGTTTTTCTTTCTACTTCTTCGCCTATCAGTCAACTTGTTTTGTGAAAAGATAATTTGGAGTAACCATGTTGGAGAGCGTCTGTCCAGGTCATGAGGACAGCTGAAACAGGGAATTAGTCTGAACTCATTACATAAACACAATTACACACACACACACACACACACACACACTGCCTTTGGTCTAGGCATAGAACACTAAAGTCATGTGAACTTTACAAATGTGGATCTGGTTGTTTGTACCATTACATTAGCCTTTATATTTTCAGACATGGAGTATTAATAATTGTTTGTGATCCCTAGTGTAGTTTAAATAATTACAATTTTGTCCTACATTCCACCAGTAAATGCAGATTCAAAACTACAATCAGAAATTGAGGAAGAATCTATTGGCTTGTAAAGTGTCTAATTTACACTTCCTGAGGCAGATCTGAATCATGCAAGAATACATGATACACAAAAATGCATTATTCTAGAGAAAATGGTTGTAAATACACATTTTAGATATTTTGTTCCAATCAATGGGAATAGTGGAACAAATGAGTATCTAAGTGAAACCATTGCTAAGAAGCTTGTCAGTAGATAATTCTTCACTTGTCACAAATTATTTTTACCTTGGTTATTCATTCATTCATTCATTCATTTTCTATAGCTGCTCAGCTCAACCAGGTCACTCTCTGTGGCTTGTAACTCCAAACTTAAATTGTAAAACAATTTAAACAATTAAAAAAAACATTAAGACAATAAAAACCTGCACAAAATAAATAATAATTAAAATAGTACCTATCCTCAAGAAGAATTGAAACTGTTGAAAGTTTCCATAAACTCTTGGGATTCTTGCATTCTCTCACTAAAGGTGGGAGTTGGAATTGTCTCCTCCTCTTCCTCAAATCCTCAAATTCCTATTATTGCAAGACAGTATAAATATTGCAACTCTTTACAATGTAACTGGCAATTTGAACACTGCTCTATTACTGCTTGATCTAATGATGTCATAGTATGTGGTCCAGACTGCTTAGAACTTGGAACATGAATCAATACAGTTTGCTTTGGTCAAGCAAAGACACCCGCTGACTTGAAAAACCATACCTTTTATTCTGTGCTGAACAGGGCTTTTCAATCTTTACCACTAAAAGTATAAAAGTAAAGTACATTTGTAATTGCTGTTGCTATTCTTTGGGTGTTGTTATTACCCTAGTTGTTATTATTCTTGTTGATATTATTATCATCATATTTCAGAATGAAACTCTGTTTTATAGCTCCATGCTCTCCAAAATAAAATTAATACTAATTTTCAGCATTAAAAATGTTTTCTATTCAAACATTGTTTTACAACATCGACCATCATACATGAGTTCTCACAGTTCCTCCAGGTGCCTAAGAAGCATAAAGTTTTTGTTCGATATTGCTACTTGATCGTTTAAAGTTCAAGAGCAAAATGAGAGATTAAAAAGTTTATCTTAACCAGGTGGTTAAAATAAAAGCCAAAGAAAGGAAGAAAATTACAAGAAAAGACACTAATCAAAATGCAGGCTAGCTTTCATTTCAACTAACAAATCTATCAGAAAATCTGGCAGTATATTAATAATTAAAATATCACAACATTTAGCATTTTTTCAGTAAAGAAAGATGAAGGGCTTAAACTTTAAACATAATATCCAATTTAGTGTGGTATGACCACATAACCTTTGCTTAGAAATATGGATATCTTAGATCTCTTAGATCAGAATTTCTTCCATCATTTTCTTTCACAAGTCCTTCCATTCCCCCCCCCCCCCTTTTCCCTCCCTCCCACTTTGAAGTGGTCAGTTCAATGATAACATTACTTTAAGAAGCAGT
>JANHFR010004572.1:0-11368 GCA_032468015.1 Mimophis mahfalensis | reverse complement strand
GGGGGTGCATCAGAGGCTTGTTTTCATTTTTATTGCTGTTGGTTACATATTGTTTTTATGTGATTGATTGTAAGGTACCCAGAGTTATTTTAAGATGGGTGGCTATATAATATTTAAACAAATAAATTACATTCATCATATAAAATCTCCTCAAGAGCCTTATTCTACTCTGAGGTATGGACCCGGCTATCAGCTTCAAAAAAAAAAAAAAGAGTTGGACCAATTCATGGAAAATATATGGGAATAAATAGCCAGTAGCCTTTATGGTATGGCTGCCTCAGAAGGCCTAGCTGGCTTCCTTGTGCAACTAGTTAGCTACTGTGAGAATAGACTGCTGGGCGTGCTGAATCAAGGTTTAAACCTACAAAGCAGTGGTTTCCCTGATCTGCTTCTGATGTCTCTTCATAAATGGAACCTCTGTTTCTCTAAACACATCTCTGAACTCTCAAGATGTGCCACTTTTTATTATCTCTATAAGAAATTTGCCATGTGTAAGCTCATCTTCAGTACTAAAAGGTATATAGGTTGACATTTTGAGTTCATTGCTGCAGTAGAAGCTATTGGAATTCCACGTATGGTAAGGATTCAGGTGGATGAACCTATTCATGTAATGAACTACTGTATATGTAAACTCAGTAACTCAGTAAATTAGTCTTTGGATTAAAAATAAGTTTACAGAAGTTGTTGAGCTATCTGAGACATCATTTTGTACTCTAGTGCCATTAAAATATAGTCCCAATTTTCTTTGCATTTAGTAGTGTCCCAGCTTCCTTCTACAGAAACACACTCTCTCTGATAGCATTTAGTCATCCTTGTTTTAGCATGTCCCCATGTTTTATGTGAATAGCCACAGCACGAGCTAGAACTTGCTCTTAAGTCCAAATGGGAAATTTGTTCACGTGTTAATGAGCTGTGCCCTGAGGACATAAATAATCTTTTATGCATTTTGGAAACTAAAAGTTCCCTTGAATTTTCATGCCTCATTTGTATACTCTCTATGATTCAACAACTTTTGGATTTATTCCAGCATTGAAATATTTCTTTTATAGCAAGAAGCAGCAAGATAGCATCAGCAATTGTTAGATGGAATTCTATGAGTAGATAGACAAAGTACAAAAGATTAAAATTATATAGATCACACTTTTCATAATTAGGTAAAGTGCTGAAAATCTGAATATCTAATTCAAATATACATGTAAGTTCCAGCATTTGTTGCTGTGATCATAAAAGAGACTATTTGGATTATCACTAGTATTTTAGTATTGCATTAAAAATGACTATGTAAGTGTACAGTTAACATTTTATATATAGTCATAAATGAAACACAAAACATCAACTCAATATGTTTTTTGTACAAAAGTATACTTCTAAAGAAGGAATATGTAAGAGACCCAATAAAACACAAACATTCTGAGTTAATAAACGAATCTTTGGAGATTCTTGTCATATAGTTCTATATTTATTTTGTTTTATATAAATATACAATTCAGTTTATTCTCCTAGGCACCAGTAATTTTAGATTATCAAAAATATGAGAGAGAAAATGGCATGCAAAAACAGATTGAAAATGCTTTTCAAAGTACTTTTAATTGGTTAAGAATATAATATTTCCAATGAATAGTAATTTACATCAAATTGGACTGCCTTTTTCATTTACCTTTTTATGGTAAACGATATAAAATACCTTTTATTTTGCAGAAGTAAATTGTAAATCCACTCATTTTTTAGATATCAAGAAAAAATATTTATAAAAGAATACTATGTAAAAGGATTACCCTTTTTTTGAATTACATTGTCAGCTTAATTATGGCGATGATTTTATTAATTAATTAATTAGTTAATAATTGGATTTAAATACAGCCCTTCTCCCAAAGGACCCAGGGCAGTGAACAATCATTAAAAAAACATACAATATAAAAGTTAAAAATAAATTAAACCAATCCAATTTACCCCAACAAACATTTAAAATTTAAGTTAAAACTAATCATAAAATTAATATTATTAGGCCAGGCTGGCTCGCCGAAAGAGCCATGTCTTTAGGGCTCGACGGAACAATCGAAGATTGGGGATAGTCCAGATCTCCGGGGGCAACTCATTCCAGGGGGAAGGTGTCCCCACAGAGAAGGGTATTCCCCTGGGGGTCGCCAGCTGACATTGTTTGGCCAATGACACCCTGAGGAGGATGACTCTATGGGACCACACTGCATGGTGGGAGGCTATTGGTAGCAGTAGGTGGTCTCAGAAGTACCCTGGGCCTAAGCCATTAGAAATTAAATGCTAAGTTGCAGAAAAATGTAAGATTCCATGGAAGTAGAGGACCCATAGTTAAAAAAATAACATTGATTTCAAATAATACTAAAACATTGAAATGTTCCTTAAATTGCAAGATACAGACACTTTAAGCATTATTTGAAGCAAGTGGGAAGCCACCAAGTTCCAAATGTGAAGGAGGAGGAAAAGAAAATAGAAAGAAAAACATATAGAATGTTACACCTAGGTATTCATTTTCCCTTGAAATGGAGCAAGTTAAACAATATTTGAGACAATGGATAAATCCAAATATTCTGTTAATGTAGTTTGTTCCAGTTCATGACAGCCCAAAATATGCCAGACAGAACTTCCTCTGTTTATTCTGTCTTGAGTGCTACTGTCTCAGCAGTTTACCACAAAATAAATTAAGGTACAATAATTAATGAATTTTTCAGGTACAGAAATATATTATTTAATTGCTTCTTCTAATGAGGGTTGGTGCTTGAGTAGAAGGTTAATTTTAACTAGTGGCTCGAATGGTAGAGTTAACCATCTGTCTGGTAATCGATAATTTTATAGAGGTCCTGATCTAGCCAAAGTGGTAACCCCCATCATTTTTACTAGTAAATGAAAAAATGGTATTACTTAAGAGACTGTAGTAGACTAAACAACTTACAGAATTAGCTGACTTTACCAATGTTGCTCACTTAACTTGTAGTTCTACTTCATGTTCTCAGTTTTTAAAAAATAGAACTGTAAGACCCATCTGTGTGATCATACTTTTTGCATACACAACAATAAGGATCAGGATATTTTTAAGCATATTCCCATTGAATTCACGGCAGAGTTGAGTTTTCATTAATTTTAGCTGATATGTTTCACCAGTTCTCAAATAATAGTACAGATAAGCAACACTGTCTCTAAAGTACTAAGGCAAACACTTCTGTTCTTTCATATTTATAAGTTCAATACAACATTTGTCCATGGACAAGACATTGTAGCAGAACCATGTTCATCTACAGCAGCTAAAAATCAAAGAGTCTGATAATACCTTTTAAGATTAACAAATTTTATTAAAAGGCACAAAGCTTTTGTAAGCTACACCTGTTAGTCTAGGAAGATATTGCCAAGACTCCTTCGGATTTTTCTTTTACATTCTGAATTGCAAAAGAAAACTGAGCTTAATTTGTTTTACCTATATATACATCAGAGAATAAAGCTACAATTATTCTTATTTTTATCCAATTCTTTTGACTGGAAAGTTCAGTAAGTCTGAATGGAAAGAAAACTTAAAATATCATCACTAAACTCTACTATGAAAATTGCAGTTTTATGTAATCATCTGATCCTTAGGATAGTCAAGCAAGGCTGCTTAGATAAGCCCTGTCTAAAAGAAACAGGAGCTGGACAAAAGGCTAGTTGCTTCTCCCATTATCTTCACGTTAGTATGCAATGCTGGTTGCAGCCTAATGCACATTAAACAGATTAGCTGTGTTTATTGACATAATATAGTTTGTAGCTAGGACACATGTTGGGAAATATTATCTAACTTATTAATAGGTCTTACAATTTGTGAGCTGTCATAAATGCTTAAAAGGGAGGGACAACCTTACAAGTTGCTTTTCTGTTCCTTTGGCAGTGTACTAAATCTTACTTCCATAAAATTGTGCATAAGCTGATAAATTTTAATGTTGGCCTCTTGTTATTTTATTGGTATGTTGCAGAGTAAAATATAAACATTTTAAGTAATCATATTATAAATTTAATCCAAGGTTTAATTGTTAAAAGTCAGGTGTTTGAACTGCTCTTGTATTTGTTGAGTGGTGATGATGAGGATGACGAAAATGACAATGAATATAAGAATTTACTTGTTTAAGAAGATTTTTAACTTTCCATGCTTCAGATACATTTCAAGCAAACTGGATTCTTTACATTGCAGCTCTAAACTATCTGGACCCATACCAATCTGGCTTCAGGCCTGGGTATAGCACAGAGACAGCATTGGTCACACTGGTGGATGATCTCTGGTAGGCCCGGGACAGGGATTATTCCTCTGTCCTGGTCCTATTAGACCTCTCAGCAGCTTTTGATACCATTGAACATGATATCCTGCTGTGACATCTCAGGGGGTTGGGAGCGGGAGGCACTGTTTTACAGTGGTTCTCCTACCTCCTGGGCCATTTGCAGTTTGTGCCGCAGGGGTCGGTTCTTTCTCCTCTCCTGTTCAACATTTACATGAAGCTGCTGGGTGAGATCATCCTTGGTTTTGAGGTGAGGCATCATCAATTGCAGATGATACCCAGTTGTTTATCTCCACCCCAAACCAACCCAGTGATGCCCTCAATGTGATGTCCTGGTGTCTTGAAGCAGTGCGGGTCTGGATGGGGAGGAACAGGCTCAGGCTCAACCCCTTTAAGACTGAGTGGCTGTGGATACTGGCATCTTGTATTGTCCAGGATGTTCCATCTTTGGTAGTGGGAGGGAAGTGTTACCCCCCTCTGAATGAGCATGCAACTTGGGCATCCTCCTGGATTCTTGGCTCACTTTGGAGGAACAGCTAATGGCCATGACCAGGGGGGCATTTGCACGGGTTTGTCTCGTGCACCAGTTGCGCTCCTTCCTGGACCGAGATGCACTATCCACAGTCATTCATGCTCTCGTCACCTCTCGGATTGACTATTGCAACGCTTTCTACATGGGGCTCCCTTTGAGGAGCATGAGGAAGCTTCAACTGGTGCAGAAGGTGGCCACGTGGTAGTGATGGGAGTATCTCAATACTCCTATGTTACACCCCTCCTGAGTGAGCTGCATTGGTTGCCAGTTCCTTCCACATGTGCTTCAAGGTGCTCGTTATGATCTATATAGCCCTATATGGTGCAGGGCCAGGGTACTTGCGGGAACACCTTCTGCTGGTTACATCCTCCCATTGCCCTGTTCATGCTCACAGCGTGGGTCTCCTCAGGGGACTGTCAGCCAGTGTCGGCTTGCAACTCCCAGGGGGAGGGCCTTCTCTGTGGGTGAACCAACCATCTGGAACAAGTTACCTCTCGAGCTCCGGATGGTCCCCGACCTCTGGTCCTCCTGTCGTGACCTGAAGACCTGACTATTTCAGCAGGCTGGCCTGGATTTTTGGGGTTTTAAATTTTTTAATTGGATCTTTTAAAATTATACTCTCTGTAATTAGTTTTTTATCATTTATTGGGGTTGGTATAACTGGTTTAATTTTCTTTTTAAATTTTGTATTTGTTGTTTTTACTTGTTGTGAGCCACCCTGAGTCCTTCGGGAGTAGGGAGGCATATAAGTCCCAATAAACTTCAAACTTCAAACTTAAAAAAATATTAACAGCAAAGTATCCAAGAGTTATAAGGGGTGGTGCCATGCCTCAGCAGTTAAGAAGCTGGGCTTGTCAGCTGGAAAGCCAACAGCTCAGGTTCAAGACCAGAGTACCACACAAAGGGATGAACTCTCATCCTTGCCCCAGATTCTGCCGACCTAGCATTTTGAAAGCATACAAATGTGAATAAATAAATAGATATCAGTGCTTCGTGATGTCATGTTGGCCACATGACTGGGGAAATGTCTTTGAATAGTGAAGAAATTTCAAAGGACTTTCAATGAAGATGAGCCCGCCCCTTGTAGTCAGCAACAACTAGCAGAGTGAACACTGTGAACACCCTTCAAGTCCTAAATACTTTTCCATTGGCAAAGTTTTATCATATGAGTCTGGAAAAAAATTGTCTTGATAAAAATTCTCAAGATGTTTGAGAAATTCAGTCTTTGCTGATCTACTACTTCAGGGTAATATCCAGATGCCTAACACTCTGAGAGACACAGAATTCTCCAGTATTGTTATAGAATTATCCATAATTAAATGTATCAACACAAAAGTTAAAATATATTAAAGAGTTTAAATAAAGAGTACTTAAAACAAGTACTCCTCTAACGAATATTAAGGAGAAGTGAATTATTGCATTAAATAAAAGGATAGATAAAGCCATGCAAAAGTATCATAGTATGAAAATACATACAGATAGTCCTCACTTAGTAAACACTATTGGAGCTGATAAGCCAAATACTAAGTGCTTAAGTTACTAAGCATAAAATCACATGACCATGATAGACTTATGTCCTTACTTCCCATTCAATTGTTAAGCAAAACATCACATGACCAGGACTTACAATTTTACTTCCATTTTCTTTTCTATTAACTGTGCTTGTCATAAGCAGGTTGTGAGGTGCCCAAATGTCAGTCACAAGACTGTGGGATGCTGTGATGGTCATAAATGCAAAAACTGGTTTCAAAGCTACAATGTAACCATTGTAACTTTAAATGGTGTCTAAATGAGCTAATTGGTAAGCAAGGGATATCTGTATTCTTATTACAGTGTTGGGACCCATCAGGCCAAATTAGATCATCAGGTAGAATTGAGGGAGCTGTAGAGTTAGTTGTAAATATATATTTAATGAAATGTTAATCTTGTCTCCCATGATTGTATGACATTAAGCATGTAACCAAAAGATGGTATAATTTTCAATCATACCTTTAAAATTGATGACATTTATACACAAAAATCCCTTTAGTTCTTGTCAAACAAAGGAAAGGATTGCTAAAGACTTTTAAATAACATTTATGGGAAAGTGATTTTGTTGAATTCCCTCAACATTAAAGTGGAATGGGAGAGTGTAGTTTTAATAAGCAAACTAACTTATTGCATGAAGCCATTTTGATTTTATTTATTTATATGGTTAACTAGACCTTAATGCTCATCTCAAGGAGTTTTGACATTGGAGTCAAATTTCCTGTGGGAAAATGCTTCAGTTTTGATTTTTTTTTTTTAAATAAGACTTGAACAATAGTGGATAGCAAAGATTAAAATTAAAGAATAAAAATTTGACACATTAAAGAATGCAGTAAAATAGACTAACATTAGAGAGATTGAAGGATATTTGTAAAAAAAATATTCTCATACTTAAATATTAATAGTGTTAAAGAAGACATCTGCATACATGTGTGTCTGTGTGCACTGGCTTATATGTATACACACACACATATACACACATAGGCTGATGTTTCAATAATTAAAATGGATAAACCAAGAAAGTGACCTGAATAATTTTCTTATTTTGGATTTACAAAAGATTTTAAAAAGTTATGAAGAATCTCATGAAAAGGATAAGAGAAAAAATGAAAGTTCTACAATATTCTATAAAATTATTTGAATGGGCTAAAAATTAAAACTCTTAAAAATAGAAGGAATGAATATGAAGTCTGATTGCTTTATTAAGTTAACACAGGCATGTTAATGCTTTGGGTAGAGTGAGAAAAAGGGACTTTGAAACCAAATTTGTCACCTACTTCCCTACAATTCTCTTATCTCTCTATATAAAACAGAATGTGGCTGGCAGGCGGGCATTGTGTGTATCTTTCTCTATACAATGTTTAACAGCTGGACCAATGTCTGCCAAACTTGCCACAGAGGATGCTTAGCCTCCTGTGACAAGCACTGGCCTGATGATTAGTATAGAGCTAGCTTCCACGTGAAGCTCCCACACTCCCCTCCAGGCCCCAAAGCAGCAGCGCCTTGTGGAAGCCAGCTCCACCGTCACAACTACTGTTTGGGGTGTGAGGAGGAGCTCTGAAGCAGTGCCGGATGATTGGCGTAGAGCTGGCTTCCATATGGAGCTTCCGCACTCCCCTCCAGGCCCAAAAGCAGCAGCAGGGAGGAAGGAGGGATGGAGTAGAAAGAGAGAAAAATGAAGGCACAAAGGAAAACGTAAGAGAGGAAGGAGGGACGAAGAAGGAAGGAGGGAGGGAGGGACAAAGGAACAAGGAAAGGAGGAAGGAAGATGGACGGGAAGAGAAGTGAGGGAGGGAGGAAACATGATGGAGAAGGAATACAGAGGGGAGAGATAACAAAGGAGGGAGGATGAAGGGAACAAGGAAGGAAGGAGGGAGGAGGAAGGGACAAAAGAAGGAATATGGCACTCCCATAAAAAATTACCCAGGCAACGCTGGGTAATCACCTAGTTGTCTTATAAAAAGAGGTCATTTCCATTCCTGGGAGTGATTAGATATTCTGTGCCATCCTTTCCAGCTGAGACTAAAATCAGGTAGAATCAGAATCCAACTGAGAGATAGAAAGAAAAAGTTGGTGTTTTTTTTTTAATTGTTTAAAAAAAATGTTTATATTCTGCAGAAATTCAGTGAAGTATAATCCTTGATCAGGAAAGCATTACTAGTGAATATCCTTCTTCACCTTATGTTATATAATATATATAATTGATGATATCCTCATCAATCCCTCACACTATTAATATTATTAATTTTAATTCAGCATCATAATAGTTATTGGATTAACTTTACCAAGAATCCTTTTTTCCAGTCTGATGTTCCCAATTGTCTGAGCAAAAGATACTGATTATACACTACCATCTTTTCAATATAATAGGCAACTTTTTTCTTTTTTGATTATTTTGTCATGGTTCTGCTTTCATTTGAAAACTTTCTTGTCTTGAAGCCCTTTCTCTTTTCTTTTCCTTTTGATCTTGAATACATGGGATATGAATAGATACCTTACAGGATTATTACTCACTCTCACTCACACTCTCTCTCTCTCTCCTCTCCCCCCCCCCCCTCTCTCTCTCCATCTTCCTGTGCAAATATCTGGCTATTTATAATTTATAGATTTTTTCTATATTTGAGCTAGGAAAAAGGAAAAGAAAATAATTTTACAGGAACACTGACCAAGAATAATTATCATAATACACTATGTTCCTTTAAAGAGTTACAGTATACTATGAAATAAGAAAGTTGTACCCTTTTTTAGGTACATACATAACACAGAGATTAAAAAAAAGAAGATGACAACAAGTCAGACATCATTACAGTAATCACTTCCAAAATAGCACACAGTTCTATACACTAAATGCATACCAATATTTCCAAGAAGGTAGAGTTATTGCTTAGCAAACTGGGCTATATCAGCTTAGCTGATATAAGAATTTCTGGGATTCTTTTATTTTTATTTTTTTAAGAGACTGCAAATACTTATAGTAGAAATTACATTTAAATTGCATGACCAGTAGAAAATCGCTGGATAATCTCTTCTGGGCAGCATTACACTGAAAATGGTGATCGTTGTGGTTAATTATTGTAAGCTCATTTTAGGCCGGATATGACTTCCAGATATTACTTCAATATAGCTCAAGGCTAGTTCTGACATTACTGTTTCAGTAATAGATGCAGTTTAAGAAGCAAAGGCAGAACCTATTGGCGTATGAGACCATCAACTTCCATTACGCTGGGATGAGAGGAGGTTGAACTTTGATTCTGATGTAAGTCTAGTGTTGTCAAAGTCTGGAATGCTCTACCTGAGTCAGTTGTTTCAGCTACAAATTTTCAGAGTTTCAGTCACAAATTGACTTCCATGGACCTTACATCATACTTAAGTTGTTAGTAGGGGGGGCGCGCATAAGTGCACTAATGTGCCTATCATCCCTGTCATTGTATTTTTATTCTTTTATTCTTGTTCTCATTTTTGTTTTACAAATTCTAATAAATAAATAAATAAATAAATAAATAAATAAATAAATATCTTTTTAATCTGCTGAACTAGATTCATCCAAGGAATGTCTTCAGACATGTTGATTGAGAGCCTATCCTTGCTGCTGTAGAGATATTGTGTCATTCCATAACATGTACTCATAGCGTATATTATATGCATCCTGTATTGAAGATAGCATGTTTTAAATGTATCTTCACCACTCATCTCTTTATTCCTGTACAAAAAAATAGCTCAGGTGTTGTGAAGACAAGGTATGGCTACAACAGTTAATTGCTATCTGATCTATAGGTCTAGATTTTTTTTCCCCCATTAGTAAGCTGTCTCTCACCAGATTGTTGAGCAGGATGGAAAAAATGTTAACTTCCCTAATACTTTCACATATAAATTGGCTACAATGAATATGCATTCTTTTTAAAAAAAATAGTAGGAAATTTCTCTTTTGGTAGATAAATTCAGGGGAATCATCCACCAAATTTTCCTGGAGAACAATCTCAATTTTTCATAGTTACCACTCTAAACTGGAGGTGAAACATATTCTTTCAAAGACATGTATATAAGGCAGAACACTGCATTAAAGCCTCTTGTTTTATGCCATTTTGCTAAGGATATATTGATAGCAAATTGAGCATAGTTCTGTCTTCGTGAACAGATTAGAGGCACATTCTGCATGAACTGAGTGGAAGCCACTATCACCAGGCCTTCTCTTGGCAATAAAAGAGACTATTTTAAGCAAAGTTCTCAGGAGTTTGTCAGGACTGTCCAAGGGGACCAAGAATAGTGAGTTACTTGTGGTTTGAATTTGGTATCATGATGCTTAAAAAGAAAGCGTGAAAAGGGCAAGCAATCAGGATGTTAAAATATTACATGTTCTGTGATTTTTTAAAAAAATGGAACTTTGATTTATCCTGAGTAAATCTAGCACATTCATCAAAACAGCCCTTTGGTGTATGGTGTAATTTGTACCATGCCTAGAGCAAGGAACTTTCCCATATTTCATACACATTCATGCTATATTGAAAATGCACAAAATGTGGTGAAGTCTATACATTTGGACAACTCAGCTTTAAACCTCCCAAAAATGACTCAAACTCTGTAGAAATGAGAGGTATTTTAGCACAACTAGAGTTTAAAACAAATGTTCCACACAAATAATCGTTAGAAGTAGCCCTGACTTAACAACCCTGATTGGGACTGGTAACTCCATCTCTAAATAAAGTTGCTAAGTCATACATTTCATGGTTGTGTCTGTGCTTTCCATCAGGATAAAGACTATACCACTCAATTTCCCACCTTCAGCTTTGGTTTGCTTCCTAACCACTATTCATTGCAACGATGGAGGCATGGTGGCACAGTGGTTGGAATGCAGTATGCAGGCTACTTCTCTTAGAGGTGATTGGATCATTTGGTCATGTGTCTGTGATAAAAGAGGACATAAGTCTGCTCCAGTCAAATATAAATTATTTATTACAGAGAATTAAAACAATAAAGATATAAAACCTTAACTAGGCTAACTAAGTATACTCCATGTGTGCAAGTAAGAGATAGCAATACA
>JANHFR010004571.1:45190-62336 GCA_032468015.1 Mimophis mahfalensis | reverse complement strand
ATTTGGGAAATTTATTGGAAATATGGGATGGCTGGAAAGAGGTTAAAATACGGGAGTTTCCCTGCCAATCCAGGAAACTTGACAGCTATGAGGATGGTTGCACTTTAGTTGTAAATTAATAATTATATATGGGTCTAATATCTGCAAGCAGCTAAATTAGGTCTATTGTTTTACAAACTATGTGCTTCATTGTCTCAGTCTAATTATTATTGTTGTTGTTTGTTAATCACACAGTCTGGATTTTGCATTTGATTGAGCGTTTTTTACATCTCGTGGTCTTGGCAGTATGATGTCATATACCTGCTGTAAGTTAGCAAAGGTAGATTGATCTCATTTTTCCTCATACTCATTTCCCATCAATGCAGGATCCATTCTGTCGAACCACCAAGTGATGATCAATTGATTGCAACAGCACCTGAGGGACCAACCTGTTTCTCAAACCTGACATTATGGATGGGGATGACTGACCCAAAGTTAACCAGCTGGCTTTCATGTCTCAGGTGGGTCTAGAACTCATAGTCTCCAGGTTTTTAAACTGGTACATTAACTGCTAGATCAAACTGGCTTTCAAAGGTAGTATGCACTGCGGTAACATTAAGAGGAGTTGGGGGGAAATGCAACCTCTAGGGTTTTCATGAAGATAACATTTGGTGAGCGTATTAAGGGTTTACTATGAGCAAAGATTTGACAACAGGAAGTAGAAATTGGCTAATCTCGAAGAAAATGAAGCTTGTCCTAGTTAGTGCTTGTATGGGAAACCATCAACCAATTCTGGATTTCATGTTACCTGGAAGAATCAAAAATGAAACCTCCAAAGAAGGCAGTGACAGAAAACATATCCACATGGAGACTCCATGTGACCCCAATAATCGTATTTGATTCAAAGGCATTTTATCATTTATGAGGAAATGTATCTTACATAGGTGAACTCTGCAAATATACATCTGGAGTCTGGTAAAAAAAGTATCCACAATATGGTACTTTTAAAAGTATACAGCATTGCACATTTTAATTCCTTTTTTTTTTTTAAATCTGTAACCTCCTCTTTTCCAAAGAGTGAAAATTACTATGCTAAAATCAGATGAATAATACTTCAGTCATGGAAGACTCTTGTGACTTCATGCATGTGGGAACTTAGTATCAGAACAAGTTTCAAGTATCTTTCATCGGATATTTGAAAACAAACATACCTCCTACTGATCAGTTCAATATTCATGTATCCTTCCCTGCTGAGGAGATAATGGAAAAGAAAAGGAAGAGAAGAAATCCAGTTTTTTCCCCAAAATAGAAAAGAGAGGCATAGTTGGTAACAAACAATTCAAGTACAGGAGTAGCAGGAATATGTATATGTATATGCATATGCATATGTATATTGTATATGTATATGCATATGTGTATGTATATATGACAATATCAGTTTCAGGTAGTTGAGATAGGTCTTTTTGTGATTGAATCTGGGATAGCATGCATGCAAAAAAATATGACCTTTATCATTGGGCTACAGATGTTCCACTCCATGAATGTAAGCCAGAATTCTGCAGAATGTAACAGATCATGCAGAAATCTATTTGGCATGAAATAGGGAGCCAACTTCACAGTGACTGGATCATAGCCATGCATACTGCAATACCTCTGTGGCTACCTGACTTAATGTGATATGAGGCTGCACAGGGGACATCGTCACAGAAAGGATGCCAAAGTTTTGCTGCTCAGGATAACTTTGTCACATTTCCAGTTTTCTATTCCAACTAGCAGGTGGTAATGAATTTCTGAAAAGCTATCAAGCTTTATATTTGGTGTCTCTTTAGGCATTACTATCAGAGGAAACAAAAGACATAATGTGCTTGTCAAATGGAACATCTAACCATCTCTGATACTCCAAAGATCTTCCTAAACCTTTACGTTACAGGGATAAATCAGAGCAAGGCTAGTGGTATTGCTAATGTTTATTATATTCTTTCATAAATGTTATGTCATCATTTCCCTAAAAATCTGGTCTTACATCTAGTTCCAGTGCTAATGAAAATTATGGGGTGTATTAATGATGATATCCTCAGTCGCTTAGGGAGTTGCACAACTTTCTCTCCACCCCAAGACACTGGCCTGGCCCAGCTGCAGCCAATGCTCCACTTCGTAATGGGGTCCAGGAGGAGGAGGGAACACTGTCACCCACAATGTGAAGCACACTAAATTTAAGTGTGCTGGGCAAGTCACTGTTACAGCAGCAAGCAGGCCATGGAGGTGGCGAGAACAGCGGCTGCAGCCAGGCCAGTGTCTTGGGGTGGAGAGCAAGTTGCATCTCTCCCAGAGCGACTGAGGTAAATGCAGCATCAAGAAGGGCCAGAAGAAGAGGCAAGTAGAGGGGCGCTTTTCTCCACTCTGGAATATGGAGTGAGTCTCCATCCACCACCATCATCCTTACCTTCTCAGGCCAGGAGAACAGTGACTGCGAGGGGAGGGTGAGGGATGGGGCCAGGCAGTGGTGGGATCATCTGACAGGGAGCCACAGCAGTGGGCCCAAAGAGCTGCATGTGGCTCTGGAGCCACGGATTGCTGACACCTGAACTAGACATACCCAGTTCCAGCTTCCATTCTTTATATATTTTAGCCTCCAATCTCCTAAACATCTTTGTTGTTCTTCTCTGCACTCTTTCTAGAGTCTCAACATCTTTTTTACATCATGGTGACCATCACATGATCCAGGGTACTGTAATCATCATAAACATGAGCCTGTTGCCAAAATTGGATCATGGGACCATGGGGATGCTGTGATGGTCTTAAGTGTGAAAAATGGTCAAAAATCACTTTTTTCAGTGCTGTTTGAACTGTAAATAGTTACTAAATGAATGGTTGTAGTTGTAAATTGAAGAGTATCTGTAGTCCAAACCCTGAGAAAATTAAGTTTCTACACAGCGTGGCGTTGTTTCATGGAAAGTATGTGAAACATGCCTATTATTCTGGATTTCATGGGACAAGTAGAAGTAGTAATGATATTTGGTATTAAAGCAACAGAAGAGCACAACTAGTGCTCCTAAGGGCAGAATACAATTCAATACAATTCAGGAACATTGGCTAGATATCTTTCCTCCTACTAATACTGACTAAAGACTTCCATGGAGGGAAAAAAAGAGAACTAATGTTGCTGCATTTTCACTTTTAAATGCTGAAGCTGGTCCAGAAGGATACAATAAGGGCATACAGGAACGACCTTGAGAGATGTAAGGGCTCCAGCCAGGGCGATAGTTTAGATAAGAAGCAAGTTAGCAAGCAGCAGGAATGTGGATGCAACAAACACCTGAGAACCCTCCCTAGTTTCTTGTGCTATAAAGGCAATGGGAAACATATATTTTCAGGTTTGCAAGACTGATCTGCCTGCCAAAGTCATTCCCACATAATATTACAGATAGAATGTTCAATAGTTGGACAAGGTGCTGACAGGTCAAGAATAGCTAGGAATGGATGAACTATCTCCAACGCAGTCCAGCTAGTGGTCACTGAGACATATGATTGATGATATCTGAACTGTGTGGTTCAGTGGTTAAAATGTTGCACCAGGAGTGGAGAGATTCAGATTCTAGTCCTTCCTTAGGCACAGAAGCCAACTCAGTGAACCTATCATGTATTTATTATGGTCTGATAAACTGAGCAATACCGCCTGTCCCAAAGGACAGATACTATTTCTCAGTTTGTGTATAGATTTAGCTATGTGTGTCTGACTGTCTATCTAACAGTACATCATTTAATAAAATATTTCTAATAACGTACCTACTCTGCTCATAAGGTTCCGCAGTATTAAATTTCTACTATTTTGTTTTGAGCTTCTGACTGTAATAGTGCTGGGGCAGGAAAAAGAACTACTGAACGGGAAACCATAAGTGGCTATATAAAATATAACAGTAGGTTTGCAAATTTAAATATGCTGAGCAAGGAGCAACCTTGTCACCTCTCTCAGATATTTTTTTTCCCTTCTGAATTAATATTGTTACTGAAAAGAACATCTGACACTATTGAGAGGAGAACTGCAGATTTCCAAGAGTTCAGTAATAGCTTCTATGAAAGTTAAAATAATTCTGGTGACCTCAATAGATACATAAAATGGAAGCCTGAATGTTGAATGCCAATATTTGCATTTTCAGAAATTAGATGAACAGAAATGTGCTAGCTGGCATTTGAATTGTCGGGCAACCAGTTTCTTGGCAGTCAGATATGCTGCTTTTTTCCCAGATACACAATACATTTTTTTTTGTTCCAGAATTTTAAGTAAGAATTTTAGGAGGGGAGAGGAAGCTTACATTTGGTTCAGACCTAGCAATTAATGCACTCATGTAGTCCTTTATTTTCCTTTCTTACAGCCTTCCTCTCAAATCTTTTAATCCAGTTCATGCTGGGTTTTTAAAAACCTATTTCAAAGTTGTTTTGAATTTGTTTTATCATTTAATTTAGAAAATTCACTCAACCCATATTTTCCAGTTTGGCCAGATTGAGAAATACCTCATATTTCTTACATTCTTGAACCCTAAATCACAACTTCATTCATTCTTCTCTCTGAGGGCAGTAGAGGAGAGGAGAAAAAGGGATTCCGCAGGCACAATGAACAAGCCAGGTTAGTCACCTCTGAATCTCTGACACAGTGATTGAGAGACCTAAATATATGTATGGCTGAAGGGCAGTGATTGATCTGCTGCTAAGATATGGTGCCAAATGGAGCACTTAAAATGAGGAGTGGGGGAAGGGAGGAGAAGGAGGCTCAAATATTCCACTGTCAGATATCAGCATGTAAGGCATACAAGACACAGTTTTCATGAGCAAAACACAATTTTAAAATGCCATTATTTAGGCATATATACTTCCTACTGGTTAATTTAAATTTATGTTACAGTGTCCTCAAGTTCGCCATTGGAAATCTCTCTAATTAACTTATTGTTGCAATAATGAATGCATCTTCAGATGCTTCAGAATCAGTAATATTGGTCACTTTTCTCCTGTCTACTTTTCTGTACTTTTAGCAGCTACGCAAGAAGCAGAAATGATTACAGAAGGTTATTTGGTTTATTTTTATTGTATATCTTTAGCATGATGATTAAATCTGGGTCGTAGTCATTGCATCCTCCTCTTCTTCTACCCTGATGCAAATAAAAGATAGATGTGTTACAGTAAATACGGCTTCAAAAGTCTATTTTCTTAGTAGAAGAAAAGGAAATATAAATACAAACAAGAATGAAATCAGTGATAGAAAATGGCAATTTCTAGAACTGTCAACTTTTCTCGGGTTCAAGTTCACAAATGGATCACAGAAAAGTGAAAAAGGAAAGGAAAAAAAGGATTCAGAATTTATTTTCTCCCCCAAACCTTTCTTTTTATGCTTTCAATCTTCTTTAAGGAGCCTTGGAAATAGTCAAAGGTGATTCTTTTAAAGTTGACCTGAAAAGAAAGCTAGATATTTAAACACTCACAAAATGGCTTTATTTTATTGGCAGCCTGCATGGAATCCTTGTTGTAAATAGAATAGTTTATTTTAAAAAGGTAGCTTCATTTTTCCACTGAGTCATTTTCAGGATTAGAAGTGTGGTGTTAATCCAGGCATGGTGATAGAAAATCTCAATAGTGGGAAATGGTAATCCAGTTATTAATATGCATTTTTCAAGTTTAAAAACTGTTCAAACATGTGCTGCGCTTTAATGTACATATAGACAAAGTTTCAAGGTCATATTCACCATTCACCTTCACTCTTTGCAAACTGCAGGAGTTTTTGCTCAAAAGTTATTCATCAATATAAGCAACACAAACACCAATAAAGGTACAAATTTGACTTTATAATGTGTTTACTCTCAGTAAGCCACGTAGTCTTCAAAATGGGAAATCTCTTTGACTTCAGCTACCTGCGAAGAACTAGTAGGCGATGGGAACAAAATGCATATATATTTGTTTACAAATATATCAGTGCAGTCAGGAATAGTTCTTCTGCCATTGCCTCTTATCCTACTGCAGTGGTGGCAACCCTTTTTGGCACTGAGTGCCAAAAACAGGAGCAAGCGATCGCACGAGTGCACCCATGTGTCAGAAACTGAATGATCACATGATCTTCCAGTTTCTGGCACTTCTGCGCATGCACACAAGGCCAGCCTGGAAGAGCAATGGGCAACGGCCCTGTGTGTATGGAGTGATGGGTCCATGTGCCACTTGTGGCACAGGTGCCATAGGTTCGCCACCACTGTCCAACTGTCTCTGAAGTTAAATTTGCACTCATTCAAGACACTTTAATTGCACCTAGGCAACCTCCCTCAGAGTATAGCTGTACAGAGTACAGAGTACAGTTTTTTTCTACCTTAATGCCTGTAATGTCTTCAATAAACTATGCAGTGAGACTGAAAATAGCAAAATAGATGAAACAGAAAATACCACCTCTGATATACCCAGGATTTCAGATATATATCAGCAGTCAATGACTTAAAGCAAAAAAATTAAAAGAAACCACAACACCGAAAGACAGTGACAACTGTCATCAAAATTGCTTTACCAAAAAAAAAAAGGCGAAACATTTAATTGTTGAAATTAAGTTTCACAACAAATGATAAAATTGAATCAGAATGGGTGGTAAAAACATCTCTACGCTCATGAAAATGGTTAGCATTATAGCTCTGACCCAACGTACACAGAATCAGAACTACCTCAATGTGAAAGGAATAGTGGCTCTAAAATTACTAAACAATGATCAAACCATCATAATCACGAGAAGACGAAGGATGGTATCATGGGCACAGCATAATACACCCTCTCCTCATTTAGTGACAGTAATTTATTCCCTAGTCTGGGAGCAAAATGGCTGCTAAACAAATGGCAGATGGGGGGAAGAGAGAACATTGGGTGCTGTTTTGTTATCTAGATAAAATTCTCCCATACTATTACTCTCAAAATTAATCCCACTCTACTTCTGTTCTGTTTTTCCTTATGTTCAGTGTTTATATGTGAATACTGATACATGATGTGAAATTTGTAATAATTGTTACCCTTGCCTCGATTAGCTATAGACAAGATGCCTTAGCAGCAAATGTCAACCTCTTGGGAGTTGGTGAGAGTGGTAAGAGCCCACCACTGCCTTCTCCTGACTCTTTCTTTGGGATATGCTATATGCCCTGGCAATCTTTCTGTCCTCTTTATTTCCCACAATGTTTTCAAATTTCTGCAGTCCTAAAGGTTATCCAATCCTATGTTGGATTATTCCAAGCCTGCCACTATCTCCTTTTCTTTTAATGACATTTAAGACAGTCAACCTCAATGGAGTTTAAAGAAAGGAATGGAAGCAGCAAAATTAAAGACAGTATGAACATTTTTGCCAGGATTTGCTATTGCTTGTAATGCACTGAGTCAGTTCCAGATCTCTAGTTATTCATGGATAGTACTAGAAAGAAGGTGCAATTAAAGTTTTATGTAATGTTGCCATCTTTCAGAGACCCCTCAAACCATTAATTTGTAATGGTATAATATCATTTTATAGCTTTCCTATCACAAATTTGTAGCATAGTCTCAGACTATGTTTTCCTTTACCCTCTTCACTAAAAGGGCTACACAAAATTTGAACTACTGTGCCTTATGAACTAATAGCATATATTCTTTTAAAGGAATGGCTTTTGTTTTTTTTTTAAATATGAAAATATATTTGATAACAAATGTTAAAAGAAAGTCAATGCCAATTTCAAACAGATGGCAGAGAATCTAAATGTATCTGGGAGGATATAAAAGTTGCCAGGGTTGGCATGGGCAAACAAATAAAAAAAAAAATTCCAGACCAACATGAAATAAAATATGGCTTCCAAGTTTTAATTTAGCAAGTCTTCTTCCACACAGTTGGTCTTTCTGTTGTCTGAAAGTTTAGAGTTTGCAGTCAATAAATATCATAAAAAGGTACTACTCCAGCTGTTGAGGCCAAAAAGATAGTGGACTGTAGAAGAATGGAGCAAGAGATAAATGACAGAAACCTTTTGTTTTTAATCTGATTCTGCTCTATGAAATCTGTAATCCACAATTTCATGTAGACAATGCATTGAATCTGCTGTTGTTGCAAGGAATTCTGCATCTCAGCTTCATACCATCCTTCTTCAAAATTTGCATTAAGAACCCAAAGTAATAACTATCTTATTACTGCAAGATCCAATCTGATTTGATCACTGAGACCAATCCAGATTAGATCCTGAAACCTTTTCCTAGGTCACGTATATTTGCTTTCATTTATGTCTGATTACTAATACACTTGCCAATCTATTTCTCTCAATTCTCGCTTGCTGAATTTCTTATTTTTTATGCTCCCTAGCTTTTGTGCACTCAACTTGAATGTTTTCATATCATGTCAGATATATCCATGTCTTTGGTGGGACCCTACAGCCTTTCTCCTCCTGTCACTGGTAAGCTCTGTGGCTGGTGATAGTGTGTGCTCTCTTCTGCTTCCAGAAGTCCTAAGGCTCTCTAATTCATCTTCCAGTCATTTACTTTCTGGTGAGCTTATTCATCTTTTTGCATGATGTGACAAGCTGCATTCAGATATTGCTTCCTGCTGGCTGTGTACATATTCATATAGAAAACCCAACTTTATTCATTCAAAGAAGTGTCAGCTAACAACCTGACTCATAGAGAAAGTGTTTCCAATATTTGTAAGCTCCAAACTATTCTATCAGAATAAGAAGGTTGGGAATAAACCATGACAATGAGGTTATGACTCAAATAGTGAGTACCTTATGCCATGTGCAGCATAATAGGTAACAGTCAACACTTTAAGTTGCACCCAAAAGCCTACTAGCAACTAATGCAGAGAATTCTTCCATCCCTATCACGTACTCAGATCTGAAGAAGGTTCTTGGATGAGAAATGAAACATCTTCAAAGAAAAGCAAGAAAGTCCAGTTGCCTCTTGAAAAAGCACCTTTGGGACAATCATGACCTGGATGATTGAAAATGTCCTCAGACATTAGCTATGCACTTTGGAATGAACACCTTTTGAATGGTGCTGGAGCATGAATGGATTTCCAGAAAAATTGCAGACTACAGGAACCATTATGCAGAAAGCACAGCTCCACAGCATAGTCCTTTCAGCAGTTCCAAGAAGGCTCCACATCCATTTGCACTACTCAGATGACCCTGAGGACACAGACAAAATTCCAAGTTGCCTCAACGACTCCCTAAAAGAATGCAAATGACCAGCTGTCTGGAAGGAATATAAATCCTTCCAGTCCCCACCATCCAGTCAGAGCCAAAGAAGCTTCTTGGATGAGAAGTGAAATGTCTTCAAAGAAAAATAGGAAAGTCCAATTGCCTCTTGAAAAATGCTCCTTTGGGACAAACATGATCTGGATGACTGAGAATCTCCATAGCCATAATGCAGAGAAGTTACATGGGGATTCTAAGGCATGGCCATAGCTGATCATGCTTGTCAGGTAAAATGTGTGCCAGCCATGGCAGTTCCCATACCTGTCCACCAGATGGGAGCATGGAGGCTTCCATGCTTCCCATTGGTGGAGGAGGGGCCACCAAGCCCCTATATAAGCCCCTTTCAAGGGGCAAACCCCATTTTTTGGATTTATCATCTTGGAGGGACCAGAAATGAAAGCCACATGTCTGGCCCCAACCTACAAAGAACCCAACCAGCCTCTCTCTCTCTCTTTCCTATACAGTTTGTTTGTTTGTTTGTTTGTTTGTTTGTTTATCGAATTTATATGCCGCCCTTCTCCCACAGGACTCGGGGCGGCTTACAACACAATTAAAAAACCCAAAGTATAAATATTAAAAATAAATTTAACCATTTAAATTCGATTAATTCCTAAAATCAAAACAAACAATTAAAACCCAATTAAAATCAATATCCCTCAGGCAAGACCGGATTGCTTAAGAAGTTCTTTTCTAAATAAAGACTTACTTGATTAAAGTGCATCAGCATCCTGCTTCTTTTTCCCTCAGGAGCATCTCCAGCAATCCAGATCTCATGAAACTTCACAATGCTATCATATTCTGTTTTCTAGGATTCTAAATATTAGGGCATAGCAGCAGAACAATATCTCTACTGTATATATTAAAGCAATCTTGCGTGTGTTTGCTGAAGTGAAGCTGCCCTCCAATCTGGAGCTCTGAGTACTCTGTATGTTGACTGCATTGTTCCATGGATTTGTGTAAACTAAAAAGAGCAAAAACATTTGACTTATTGCCTTATATTGTGAATACTTTAGAATCAACTTATTTGTGAACCAGTAACCACAAGTATTGTTGTGATTTTAAATTAACATTTCTAAAGTATTGCCCTTATTCTTTAAGGTTAATTAAAAATAAACGTTAACATGAGCAGGAATTGATGCACTCAGATTATTTCTGATCAGTTCCAAAAACTACTTTCCATGGGTCAAGTAATAGTCTGTTCAAGAATTTTCAAGTGGCATGTAATATGGATTTAATTCTTATATATTAAAAGAAATATTTCAATTATATAAAGAGGGATCATGATATAATATATACCTCAGGTTTGGATACCATTTCCATATTGTAACACTACCACTAACAACAGTGTTATGGTGACTATTAATAATAATTATTATTTCCAAATTCAGATGGAACAAAATTTAGAACAACATTAAAATTTACTGTGCCAGATATCACATTAGTTGAAGGAAATTAGATTTTATTTATAGATGTCACAAAATGTAACAAATGATAACAGCGTAGCTCAAAAAATTCTGAAATATTGCCAGTTAACAATTGAAATACAAGATTATGTATTTCCATCAAATATTTTCCCATCGTAATTGGAGCTTTATTGGAATTGTCAAAAGAGCTTAAAAATAGAATTATTTTATCTCACAACAACTAATGTACAAAAAGATTGTTTTGGACCCCATCTGTATTATGGATATTTCTTAGGCTGTGGGACAAAGCTAGAATTGACCCTAAATTACCAATATTTGCTGAGCATTCTTCAGAAGAAAATATATCACAACAATGCCAACAAATCATTATTGTACTTGAAGCAACAAAGAAATGTTCTAAACAAAATATATGAAAGGAATAAGGCAGAAAGAAGATTAAATGGGAAGACTGAATTCAGGCATCTTTGCACTTTTGCGTGAAGTCAGTATATTTTGAAAGAGGACAGAACTGAAAAAAAAAAGCTTTTCAAGTGTCTGTATTACAAAGAAGATTTCTTCCCCATCTATTTTTTACATTATCCTCTCAAGTAAGCTCAATCCATAATCCAGTTCGGTTGAAGTATTAGGCTTTAAAAGAATTTAATCCCATTTATTCCCATTAGATTAAATAGGATTAAATCCAAGCATTTTGTTCTAAGCCAGTTAGTAGCCAATTATAATGCAGTGTTGATGTATGGAGTATCTTTTGCGTTAGGAGATGTGAATATATTATATGAGTAGCACTCTGATTTTTGAAGAGCTTTGAAAAGAAGCTCTTCTAAATACAGACTTTTCTAAATACACAAAGGTCTATTGACTTAAAAAGAAAACACTAAATTTCATTTCTCTCTGTTTACAAAGGAATTGTTTCCATCTGGTGAGGATAAAAATGGAAAACTAACAGGAGTGTCCACACTGGGGTAGGGGTATTCAAAAATTCAAGATAGAAGTCACAAGCATGTGATCAAAGCTCACTTCGCACCCCTTTTTTTACATATTATATATTTTTCTTTCTTTTTACTCCTTCCTTGTGAAGACTCCTCAAATCTGGCCTATTTATTTACATTATTTTATTACTAACTAAATATAGCCACACATATAATGTTTGCGATTCTAGATGGCACAGACAATTAAAAGAAAAACAAAAACAAATGATCAAAATAATTTTAAAAAACCAAAACCATTTAAATACAATAAGAGAGTTAAAACAAAATGAAAAAAAAAAACAAACCCTGGAGAATGCATTCTGAGCTTACAGACAACACAGCCATTTAATGGGGTCCATACTTCCATGGGTTCCTCAGGCTCAATGACAAAATCAAGTTCTAAGGGCCTTCTGGAAGGCCAAAAGTTTAGGCCAATCTCACTTCATTCCAAGGTTCCAAGGTGCAGCTGCCATGGCTGAAAAGGCTCTCCTTCTGGGTTCTCACCAAACAAAGCTCCTTGTGGGACCTACAAAATGACTGTCCATTGTACCTGATGAAACAGATAGATACAACTGGGGAGAAGGGTACTTCAGATAGCCTGGCCCTATGCCAGTGATGGTGAACCTATGGCACACGTGCCCAAAGTTGCACATGGAGCCATGCCGCCTGGCACGTGAGCTCTCGTGACCCCACCCCATGCTCCCCTGCCCCCGTGCATGTGACCCTCCCATGTGTATGCTATCCCCCTTCCCTCCAGCATGCATGCCGATCGTTTCAAACCCCGAACCGGTAGCTAAATTTAACAACCAGTTTGGGTGAACCAGTAGCTAAATTTAGCTACTGATTGGCAGGCAAGCTGATTGGCACGCAAGCACTTTTCCAGCTCTGGGGATCACGTGTGCATGTGTGCGGGGGGGGGAGAGGGGATAGCGCGTGCATGCGGGCACAATCCCCAGAGCTGGGAAGAAAAGTTGAGGGGCACTTGCGTGCCAATCAGCTGAGTTTAAAACACCATACCAGTAGCTAAATTTAGAGTTGTGTGCACATGCAGGGGGCAGTTGCATATGCACGTGCAGGGGGGGCACACATGCATGCATGGGGTGGCACGTGAAAGTGTGTGCAACAGCGTGCACATGCATTTTCAGCATGGGAGCCAAAAAAGTTTCACTGTCACTGCTCTATGCCATGTAGGGCTTTAAAAATCAACTTTTGAATTGACCTGGATGCAAACTGGCAACTGATGCAGCTTGTGGAGCAAAGGTAACATGCAGTTCTAGGAACACACATAACTTCCCACACCACTGTATTTTGCAGCTACTATGGCTTCCAGATGCTTCAAACAAAAAGGGAATGGGAAATTGCCCACATGTGCTCCAGACAACTACTTCTTACAAGCAGACTGCATAATTGTGGTTTTCTGTAGATTTAAATGTCAAGAGACAAGTGAATTAGTTATCTACTTTGCAATTGAATTTTAAAGTACATTAAGTTTGCAAAACTCATGTTTTACTCACTTTTAGCAATTGCTCACAAACTTCTAGGGACCTTCAGAGACCTTCAGAACAAAAATTTGAAAACTTCAGGTGAGTCCATCTTCAATGCTGAATGAAAGAAAAAAACCCCATCAGCTTAAGAATTTTTTAAAATCTGAAATAAGCTTCATTTATAAAGGTAAGAAAAGTGAGATAGATATATAAATAAAATAAAAAAACTAAATATGAATTTTATTTTAGAAAGTTATAAACAGACTAGAGGTCCACATAAAATTGGAATACTGAAACCTTTGCAATAAGATTTTGGAATTAGTTATAAAAAACTAGCTGATTACCTGGCTTTGCCCAGGTATAATTATCCTGTAGCCAGCTTCCTCCCTAAGGTTTCAAAAGGCCTCACCTCATCCTGGCCTATGCCATATCATCCCAGCTTATGCTCCTGCTCAGCCCTCACCCCATGTATCATCCTGGCCTAGTCCTAGGCCATATCATCCCGGCCTAGACCTCCTCCTTCCCTGCTCAGCCCTCATGTCATGTATATGAATGTCCTGTAGCCAGCTGCCTCCCTAGGGTTTCAAAAGGCCTCACCTCATTCCGGCCTAGACCTACATATCATCCCGCCTAGGCCTAGACCTGGAGAAGCCTCTGAGGGGGAAGGTCTGGGACACATCTGTAAACTGTAGATCAGTATCTCTATGGCTCCATGTTCTCCCACCCACCAGCCAGCCAGCCAGCCAGCCACACTCTGTTTTTTTTATATATATAGATAAACAGTTTCTCAAAGGAATATGTTCTGTTTTGGTATTTACAAGGCATAGCAGAGATAAGCAAATTCATGATTTCAAAAGTGGGACTAGAGGGGGCTAAAAATTTAGGTTGAGGAAATATCTACATGCTGGTAAATGTAACAAAATGTTACAAAAAATACTGAAGATTTTTGAAGAGTGAAATCATAAAATAGTAGCCACAGTATCAGCAATGTGAGTAATTGATGTCTGCTTCTATGGAGAGTTTATGTCCAAAAATATTATTGAATAAATGACAGATCTAGAACAAATTTTGTCTGACAAGATCGACGTATTATTGAAAGTGGATTTATAACTGACAGTCCAAAATAATGAGTTAGAAAAGGATGATTCACTGGATCTATAAAATAATCTGGCCGAAGCTTTAAAATTTAAATAGGAAATACAAAGAATAAACCAAGAGAGTGTCCTGAGTAATTGTTACCTAGTGACATTACAGGAGCTTGTTAAAGCCTTGAGGAAAGAAATGAATAGAAATCAAATCCTACAACAAATTTGGAGGGAGACTTGAATTACAACTGTTAGAAATAAAAGGGGAAAAAACAGAATTGTAGGGCTTGGAGGTCTTCTAATATAACCCCCTTCCCAAGTCAGGAGCCTTTATATCATTTTGGACAAATGGTTGTCCAATTGTTTCTTGAAAGCCTCCAACAACAAAGCACCCACAACTCCATGAGTCAAGCTGTTCTCATTGTCAGGAAAGTCCTCCTTAATTCCAGGTTGGATCTCCCTATGACGATCTTCTGCCCATTGCTTCTTGTCCTGCCTCTGGTGCTATGGAGAATAAATGGATGCTGTCTTCCCTGTGACAGCCCTTCAAGTTCTGGAAGACTGCTTGGATGTCATCCCTAAGCCTTCTCTTCATTGAGTTAAATACTTAACTGTTCATCTTGAGATTAAGCCTCCAGAGCCTTTATCATATTTTACTTTGCACTCATTCTGGGGCCTTTTCTGTATTGTGGTGAGCAGAACTGGGTGCAGTATTCCAAAAGTGAGCCCATTAGTGCAATATAGAACAGTACTATGTGCAATATAGAATGACATCTCATGATACCAATAGCACTCAGACTTATATACTACTTCATAGTGCTTTACAGTCTTCTCTAAGCAGTTTACAGACTCAGCACATTGGCCCCAACTATCTTGGTCCTCAGTTTACTGACCTCGGAAGGATGAAAGTCTGAGTCAACTTTGAGCTGGTCAGGATTGAACGAGTGAGCAGGGATGCTGATGATATTCCCCTATTGATGCAACCTAGGACTATGTTTCCTTTTTTAGCACTCTGCAACTCATACTTATTGTAAGTGGCGATCCATCAGGACATTTAGATCTCTATCACAAGTACTGTCTATTCTGTACCTATGCATCTGTTTTTTCTTGCCTAAATGCAGGACCTTACTTTTCTTACCACTGAACTGATCTTGTTGATAGGGTCCAATACTCAAGTCTGTCAAGATCCTTTTGTATCTTGAGTCCAAACCAATTTTCCTCACATATTTTATAATTGGTCCCCAACCCCACTGCCCGGCATCACAGATTTTAGTGAAATAATAGACGCTGAATCTCTCTCTGATTTATGTGTTCCAAGCTTAAGAACTAGAGGACATAACAGCATTTTTCAAATACTTGAAGGTTTGTTGTACTAACGCTAAAAAGGTCTTGTTCTCTTTTTTCTTTTGACAACTAAATCTCAGAATGGACTTAGAATAGAGTTGGGTAGCCATATAAATTTTCATGAATAAATAAATAATCATTTATCCTAATGTGAAAAGATAATTATCATGACTCCATCCAAAGGAATGTAAGTACCCTATCATGTATACTTTTATTTCATTATTTATTTAATCATTTTATATCATCAGCCACTTCCCATAAGTGCCTCCCCAATTTTACATCCTTTTAAGTGAAGAACAGAAAACTACCTGGGGAACTAACATATCTAGGTTTTTAGCATCCTTTCAAACACAAAATAATGGTAATTTTTAAAAAGGAATCTTGAGGGCTGCCATGTAAAATATTAATATATTTTTGTTATATAGTATGCAAAGTAATCATAATTATTTTGACTCTTTTTCCTCCCCCACTCTTTGTTTAAATATATATTGGAGATAAAATGCAAGCGAATGCCAGTAGTTTTAATTTTCTGCTCAGTGGTCAACCCCAAAGCCAGCCTTTTTCAAACACAGTTTTAAAGCCTTAGACAAGATTTTATAGGAAAAAATCCAATCACTTGGACAAGAAAACTATAGGTTGAGAAACATTGCCACTTAAAATTAATTACGGGACCCTTTAAAGCTTTTTTGCTGGAGGAAAGAAGGCACTTCTAAATTCCACCAATACAAATTGGATAAAATATGAATTGGAAACTAGACAGTGGGCCTAGGAAGAGATGAATCAATTTCAATTTCACTCAGTGTCTTGTTTTCATGAGTCTAAATTTACTTTGGTTTCTTTCCACATCAGTTTTGGAATTTGGCTGCCTTCATCTTAAGCCCTCACAAATATTTTCATGAGATTCTTCTCTAATACACAATTCAGCATGTTTTTAATGTATTGACTTTTTCGGGGAATTATTCTCCAGTACTGCACAATTATATTTATTTGTCAAATTTATAACTTGTAATGGTTTTGGGGCAGACTAAAAACAAAACCAAATGTAATAAGACAGATAAAAGATGGCAGTTACCAGGAAATCAATGTACCCCAATCACATTTAACCAGATACATATGCCATGTAACCCAGAACATAGGGAAAACCCCCAGCTCTGTAAACCTCATTTGAAGGACAGCAGGATTCTTTAGGGTTTGTTTCCTGGATCTCATCAGATGGCACTGCTTTAAAGAAAGCATTCAGAAGATGCTTACGCTGGCATATATTGTAATGTAGGATATGGGTTTGTAATAACAGCCACCACCTTGAATGTGGAGTACTTGGTGTGCCAGCCATGGCAGTTCCCATAAATGTCCACCAGATGGGAGAAAGGAGGCTTCCTTGCTTCCCATTGGTAGAGGAGGGACCACCAGGCCCCATATAAGGCCCTGCACAGGGGACCTCACTTGCTTTTTGGATTCACCCCTTAGATCAACCCAGATCTGATCCCATCTGTTCTAGACCAACCAGCCATTCCTTTCCTACCCCTGCTTTATTCTAAACTAGCTGATTACCCGGCGTTGCCCGGGTAACTTTTTATGGGACTGCCATGTTCCTTCTTTTCACCTTCCTTCTTTTGTCCATTCCACCTCCCTCCCTCCTCCCTCCCT
>JANHFR010004571.1:13811-24130 GCA_032468015.1 Mimophis mahfalensis | reverse complement strand
ACCCCCTCCTCTTTGCCCGGGGAGGGGATTTTAATTGCCGGGAAGCCGCCGATCTTCGCGGCTCCCAGCAAAACAGCCGAGGACGTTCGGCTGCGAAAAAAAAAAAGCGGCCATTGGGAAAGGAGCTCGCCGGAAGCGCCGCAAGGCATCTGAATTTTGATCTCATGACAATAGAGATGCTGCATTGGTTCTAAGTGTCACAACTGTACATCCAATCATGCAATCGCAGAGACAAACAAAAGGCAGGTCTTTACCTCCAGCAATCCCAGGTTTATTCTCTGGCATGCATAACCAGGAACAGCAAAGTCAGAAATGAACTAAGTTAGCAACAAACACTACCCAGCTACAGGCTCCTTAAGAAAGCAAAACAGTTCAACCCCTTCCCCTCCCAGCACCAATCACTGCCAAACCCCACCACCCTAGTGTCCTATGGGAAAGGACTCCACCCAGCTGACAGGGATGACTGGGAAAAACTGCCAACACTCCAGGAGGTCCTGGCAGTTCCTGGAAAAGCTGTGATCTTCTCCAGGCATATCGCACTGCCTCTGACCTCTGGTGCACACTCCTGACAGGGTAGAAGCAGCACAATGCCGGGAAGGAGTCTCTTCCGTGCCCATCAGCTGAGTGACCACCTTGCACTTCCAGCTGGGGAAGGCACACCTTGAAGGAAGGTAGCTCCCAGCGCGCCAGCCAGCTGAGCAGCCACTGTGCACTCAGCGAAGTCCCGGGCAGATCTGGGGATCTGAAGGGGGCATGCCCAATGGCCAGCTGGACGTCACTGCTAATGATGAGGCGGCAGAGTGGACCGGAGCAAGCCTCAACAGTGTGAAAAATGGTCATAAGTCACTTTTTTCGGTGCTGTTGCAATTTTTAACATTCATTAAATGAACTGTTGTTAAGTCGAGGACTTGTATACTTCGTACAAGGAGGAGATAAATCAGAAAATAATGCTTCCTGGACTGTACCACCTGATAATTTAGCAGATTCAGTATTTTCTAGAACTAGTGACTAAAGCTAGGTTATCGATGCTTAGACATAACCTCTGTGGTTTTAATTCAATACATTAGCTATCATTCTGGTTGATTAACATCCATGGAGTTTAGAAAGCTACAGTGTGCTAATGTGACAAAAGGTGGACAAAGGATCAAAGCAGTAAAATATAAATAAAAATGCACTTTGTAGAAACAAATGCAAGCATATGCAATTGGAACAAATTTCCAGGAAGCAGAGATTGCGGAAATATACACAGTAAGTATTTTCTGAGAAAAACTTTAAATGAGTACATTCAAATAAATGAATTCAGCAGTAAGCATTTCCAATGTTTAAAAAGAGGCAAACTTCAAAATTCTTTATTAACAATGACTATGTTTTATTCCTGTCCCCTTGCATAGTGACTGATGCCACAGCCATATCCAATAATGCACCCCTGAAAAAGCCTACTGGGTAAAGCAATTCTTCTTTTTATAGATTGTGCCTCAGATCCTCACAACGTGCTATTATTCTGGTTTTGCCATATGCCACGACATGACTCCATAAAGGAAACATTTCTCTTTGTCAAAAATTCTCTTCACCATTTCAGCTATATGATACTTTATACAAATGTCTCTTCCTTCTCCAGCTGTGTATATCCTGTGTTAAATCTAGGTTGTACTTTACCTGGGTGATTCAACCTATTCCTTTTATCAGTAAAACATTCTGTGTGACTATTTCCTTGAGTAATCTGTCAAGACCTCAAGACAAAGCTCCAATGAGCAATAATATCTAGAAATACTTTTTTTAAAGATAGTCTCCTTACCTTACTCGTTATAGTAAGGTAATCCCCTGACTTGTCCCCTTACCCTGATTTTGTTCTGCTGTGATAAACTGTGAATTTTGGCAAATATATGAAGCAGCACCGAAAGAGTTTAGTCCTCACCTGAAACAGAGCATTGAAGGTATTTGCCAAGATCACCCATAGAGGATTTTCTTGTACTACTAAAAGAAAATGGGATTAACTGTGAAAGTTCAAAGCTACTTGCTCATTGGGTCTTCCAAATATCACCCCATTGAAGATAAATGGAGTGGTGAGCAAAAACTTTACTTCATCGTATATCTCTAGGGCAGGGGTAGGCAAACTTGGCTCTTTTATGACTTGTGGACTTCAACTCCCAGCATTCCTGAGCTAACATGACGAAGAGGAGTCATAAAAGAGCGAAGTTTGCCTACCCCTGCTCTAGGGAATCTCTTTTAAAGAAGCTATGTCTCTTTAAGACTACTTCTCAATAATAATAATCACCTACTGTTTACTAGGCACTCTGTACTTGTTCTAACATTGCCATGTAACTTACTTTGTGTGGTAAATAACCAACACATATAGATCTCAAACTTTGAAAAGAAATGCTCTGTAGGGAGGTTTATACTTAAACCGAGGAGATTAGTTATTGAGCTCATACTAAATAATTGAATCAAATAATTACCAATTTTAAGACTTCAGTGCAGAAAAGTTGATTAAATTTGTGCAATTAAGCTTAGAGCAGCAGCTATAATGGTAGACATGTCAAATAAGGAAGTAGGAAGGGAAAAAAGTCTTTTTCAAGCATGGAATCACAGAGAGTTGGCATTTAATAAGTAGCTTTCAAAGATCTCAGAACACTGGAAATGTAGAAGAGCTATGATAGACAAAGATGGCATATATAGGTGAAAAAGAGAAGGGTGAAAAGATTGGAATAAGCATATTTATTTATTCCAGGAGTAGGATTGAACAGCTGTCAGTTTTAGTTCCAATTCCAGGGATTCTGCTTGTAATTTTGTAAAAAGAAAATTATGTCTAATGCCTTGATGATAACATGTACCTTTACAGATTTAAAGAGGTGATCTATGCTTCCTGCTTGCCCCGGCATGACAATAAACCACATACCATTTCAGAAGGGCAGGAACTGTCAATGGTGTCTTCAGTGTATTCTGAGCCTGCTGGGAATGTGATCTTTATCCAAGTTAGCTGGCTTCACATCAAAAGCAGAGATTTTCCCTCTCGGCTGGCACAGTCTGGTTCACCTGTGGTACCTCATTTATCCTGCCCAAATGCCTTCAATCCAATTAGCTGGTGTGTGCTCTGTTGGGTGAGCCCCCCTGGCTTTTTCCTCTATCTTCAATGGCCGTGTTGCCGTGGACTACTGGGTTGACTGCCATGAAAGGATGGCCCATTTTAGAGGTTCAGTGGTGGCAGAGTGAAATGCCGGCTGGCTGGCTAGCTTTTCTTCCTTTTAATTGGGTAAAATTGACAATATTTTGCCAGATTCCCCTTGTGCACTTCAGGAAAAGCTGTAAAACTATTGGTCTTCCCCCCGCCCCCCCTAAAAAAAATTGTCCTTAGAAGACCTGCCTACTGAAGAAGAAGCAATTGGTGCTTGCTCTCCTGGCATCGATGGGAGAAGAAAAGCAGGAGTCCACTATAAAGATCAGGGTCCGTGTTAACTTTTGCTGACCACAACTGTGACCAGTGGAGAAAGTAATTGAATCCCAGAAATGGATTTCTGCAAGCCAGAATCATTTCTAGCTCTTTGATACCTAGGAGACTGAAGAACTGAAGGATGCTGCTGTGTGGAAAAGCCCAAGTGATCAAAGTAATGTATTTGGTACCGATAGGCCAAGATAGTTTCTGCTTTCAATAATTCCTACATGTTTCAATGAGCATTGCGAAAAAGGAGGCCAGGGAAGTCAATGAAGAAGGAATATTCAAATATATTTAAAAATTAGTATTGTTCAACATGAAGCATACTTATACAATGCTGTTGAAAGAAAAACATATCTAATGTAGATAATTAAATGTAGAAGCATAGACATCTACATATAAATGTGTATTAAATGTCACTGAATGTGAAAATAGGATTAAATGAATTTCTGGTTGAATATGTAGATGAGAGTGGCATATTTCTGTATTTGTAATTTATAGTGTCATTCAGCCACAGCTGTGGCAATATAGATCCTGTTTTTATTAATCATATGTCATAATAGTAATGCAAATATGACATTGTCTTGCCCATTGTAAAATTCCTTATTTAACTTACATTTCTATTTGTGTGAACTATAACTTATATTACATTTTGCATATTGCAAGATAATTCCCGCCCCTCCCAGAGGGCATCCAGGGAATTAAAGCATGGCAATGAACAAAATATATATCATGATACAAAAACCAGTTTGTAAGCATTAAATGTGTAACAGAAGGATTTGTATTATGATGTCACTGCAAGTCTCATATGTTTACTTAATCTTAGCTCACTGCAAATGCCTGTGATTATTCCATGTCTTAAAACAATCTTCTCCAGTTTGATATTATCCAAACAAGATGGACTACAACACCTTTTCCTTCCTTGGCATTCTTCAGTCTCAAAAGACTATGGTATCATGCTCCAGGTGGAAATCCTAAAACAGCACCTAGAAATCCTAAAACAGCACCTAGAAAGGCCAATTTGAGAATAGCAGTCCATTCCACATTGAGGGCAGGTAAAGTCTGTCCCCTGCCCAAACCCCAGATTCTGCTGGTTTTGGGAGTGCCTCTCCCTCTGCCTGTCGTACAAATGTTTCTTTGAATTGAAGGAGGTCATGCTGAGTCATTTGCCTCCAAACTGAAGGATCAGAGGTCAAGGTTTCCCATCTGTTGATGTCCATTCTCAGGGCCTTCAAATCCCTCTTGCAGATATCCTTGTATAGCAGGTGTGGTCTCCTTGAAAAGTGCTTTCCCTGCACTAATTCTCCATACAAAAGATCTTTTGGAATGTGTCCATCAACCATTCTCACAACATGCCAAAGCCAGAGTAGATGTCACTGTTTCAATAATGTATACATGCTAGTACTTGCAGCTCGTTCCAAGACTACGCTATTAGGAACTTTGTCATGCCAGGTGATGCCAAGAATATGTCAGAGACAGTGCATGTGAAAGGTGTCCAATTTTCTCTCCTGTTGTACATAAATGGTCCAAGACTCGCTGCAATACAAGACTGTGCTCGAAATACAAGCTCTATAGACCTGGATCTTTGTGTGTTCCATCAGCTTCTTATTTAGCCATACTCTCTTTGTAAGTCTGGAAAACGTGGTAGCTGCTTTGCCAAAGAGTGAGTGTCAGAAATTGTTACAATTCTCTCCTTAACAGATCCTAAGTCCAGCAGCCTTGTCTCTTGAAGAGCAATGATATCCATCTGCAGTCTGCTCAGCTCCATATCGATGACAGCTGTCTTTATACATCATCTATTTTTTTGCAAATCATCAGACAGGCTGGGGGTCATTGTCTGAAAATTCCAGGTGCCCATTTTTAGGGCTACCATTTTCGACAGTGTATGTGAAGCTGGAGTATCCTCTCCAGAGTACAATGGCCTGAATAGAAACACAATGGCCTGGAGGATAAACTGTTACCCAAGCAGCAGATCCCACCTCTCCACCTCACTGAAATAATCCAATGGAACATCAAAGCCAGTACGATTGGTTCCAGTTACGTCATGGGAGTTGCCAGAATACATTTTTACATGATTGTGAACTGCCTCCAGGACTCTAGCTCTGGATTTTGCCTTGAGGTTTTCTCCTGAAACCTTTACAACAATAAATGTAACCACAAGGCAGTGGGGGTTTAAATTCAGAGCTTCTCTTCTCCTAGAAGACTGTTCCTCCATTTTATCAGTCGTTAGGGCCCTAGCCCTCTTCTGCCTTCAAAACCATTGACCATCTCCTGTAACCATGGAAAGGGGCCCTGACCAAGTGCTACCAGCCAGGCCAGTTAGACCAGGGTTTTTAAAGGAAGCATTACTCCTCCAGAACAAATGAAATGCAGAAAAGAACTGCATGCAAAAAGGGTGAAGTCTCCGGCAGAGATGCACCACTACACTCTCATCTCGGTAGCAACCAAGCTTTAGGTCTTTGCATTTCTCAATAGACAAAAGGCCATATATCACAGCAACAGCCCACTCTGCAGGAACAACAGTTAAAAGAGAGAGAGAGAGAAAGCAAAAGCCTAGATAAAAACTCAGCTGTACCTCCTCACTGAAGCTCCTCGCAAACAAGGTCCAGCTCCTTTTCACGCCAACAGCCTTTTTCTCCTTTCATCTCTTCTTCTCTATCTCCCAAGGTTGTTTTAAATTATCTCCCAGGGAGGATGTGTGGAAGAATGATAATACTAATACAAGCCGTTAAGTTAAAAGTTAAAACTAATTTCAAAATAGATAGGGTAAAAAGTATTTTAAAAGATGAAAAATAACGACTAGGAGCAGAGCAGAGCTCAAGGCTACTGCTCACTGCCACCATCTTAGAACACCTATTACAGGAGTGTCAAACTCACATCATCACAGTGGAATCACGTGATGTATTGGGACTGTTTTCCCCTTCGCTAAACTGGGTGTGGGCGTGGCCAGCATGTGATGCGTGTGGCCCGCAGGCTGGGAGTTTGACAGTCCTCATTTTTCCTCAGTGTGGCCTGTAAGGAAGAACCCTGAACCCTGAAAGTGCCTCAAATGGAGTAATATTCCACCAAAATATCTGTTTTGTTTCATACCTTAAAAGTCATTAAGCTCTAAATGGCATTGTAGGGATAGTGACATGTGCTTAATGCTTAATGAAGTTAATGGCTTTTAAATTGTCATAACTATGTGCAAAATTATAGCCATAGGCTATGATCCTGTGCTCACTTATCTGGTTCTCCTTTTGCTATACATGAAGCTTCTTCCTCGTACAAATGCTGGTGATGGGGATATTAGATTACAGATGAAAATGGCTATTATCACACCTCTGATGTCAGTCTTCTGTGGAATGAAATGCTTATCTGGAGATAGAAACTGCAGGCATTAACTAATGGAATGACAAGGTTTGGAGATAAATATATGTAATGATACAAGCCACCATATTATAACATCTAAAGCACAACTAAATTGCTGTAGCAGAACTAAATAATAGAGGAAATGCATGGTAATAAAAGGAGGATTAACACTGGCAGAGCCGGTAATGGCTGATCTTGGGTCAGCTGGAGCAAAATGGAGCCAGCAATACTATGGAAGGCTGAAGGGGCAATAATGGCGGTTCATCCAATCAGCAATCTGGTTTTGGATTGCTGCACTTTAGGGAGATGGCAAACAACCCGTTTTGATGGACAAGGACCATTTTAAAGTATTGATAATTTCCATGTAAATTAAAATGATCTAGCTGAAAGTGAAATAACAGGCCTGGAGGGATGCTTGGCAGGTTGCCTGCTTATTACAACAATGCAGTCACCAAGCAAGGATATCAAAGCTATTTAGAATTACAGCTGTAACTTATCCTTGGTGTTGAGTAGTTGGGGAATAATATATTCCTCCCAGGGGTTTGCTTTGTGATTTACTGACAGCACAGTTTATTAACTTAGAACAAGGTGGCAGAGCTTACATCCTTCTCTCGGTGTAATTCTTCCATGATTAAAACAATGGAACTGATGGTGCAGGAACCTGTGCCAACTCATTTGTGGACTTAAAATATTGTACTGGTATCCGGACAAGAAATAAATACATGATAAGGGTAAGGATAATAGTAACAGGGCTTGAATTGTCTTGAGACCTTGTTCTTAAAATGCAATTTCATATGGTGATGCAGGTCTACTTGGACTTCGGGCCTAATGGTTTTATTACTACAACTTTCCTCCCCTTAGAAGGCCATAGGCATTATTACAGTCATAAAGTACAGAAGAAACATCTTGATGCTGTCTTACATTACATACTGTATTCCACAAAAAAGCAGGTGCAGTCAATCCGTCTGGCCCAGGAGTCTCTGGTGCTGAAGTCTAGCCATGTTCTCAATAATCTGCCCCAGGAGACTGGATGAAAATTGTCCAGAATAATTGTGTTTGTGAAGGTTTCCTGAGCATGCAGTCTTGAAGACCCTCTTCCTTTTCTCAAGATTCACATCCTGAAACATCCTCCAGTTAATTCTACAAGACACCTCAGCTAGACCTGTCCAGTGGAATCCAACTTTGAGCAGAAGCAGTTCTAAGTGATTTTATCTTCCAAATAACAAGAGCAATCATCACAGTGATTCAATAGATGTTCCTACGTACATTCATTCCCAGACAGGGAATGAATTAGTTTAAACAGAGCCATCACACAGTTGTCAGCAGATGAAATAACATTTTGCCACCCTTATTGCCATAATGTAATCCTGGGAGTGATGTGATGGCCTAAAAGTGGAGCTCTTGCCTCACAATCAGGAAGCTGTGAGTTCGATCCTAGGTAGAGGCAGATATTTCTCTCTCTGGGCACAGTGAGAATATATCTGCTGAACAAAACTCCACATTGGTGACAGGAAGGGCATCTGGCCATTAAACACTCTGCTAGCTCCATTCAGTTGCCCAGACTCCACCCCCTAAGGGATTATAGAGTCATTAAAAGATGATGATGATTGCCATAATGTAATCCTGAATTTGACCTTGTACCCATATTTGCTCTTTGTCTTCTCCCTTTAAGTGCTTAGGATGGCTCATATACATTTACTTCAGATGGCTCTTATAAGCATCTGGAGTTTCTTCTACAACCTCTGCATAGCCCATGATCAGCTCACAGAGGCTACCTAGGAGCAATTTAATGCAGGGCCTCAGGTGCCCATTCAACTATAGGTGGTAACTAAGGCCTCAGATGAACTGTCCACCAGTTTCTTAGGGAAAACCCTAAGAATTTTCTGGAAACAACCAAGTCCATCAGACACCTGTGGTGTGCCAATCTGAAAGGCCCTAATCCCCATACCTTTATGAGGTAGTCTCATAAAGTCAAGGGGGAAAAAACCCCAAAGAACATGGCATCATCAGCCACCTAAAGAGTTGCACCTACTTAACTCCATTTTTGAGCAGCAGAAAGGAAACTTCAAAGAGCTTCCCTGGGGGAAAAGTGAAAATAAAAAACTCTTAAGAACTTTGTAATGAAGTATGGCCTGACTTTGCTTCCTTTCGTCCTCATCTTCTTTTTCCCAGAATTATTTGCTTTTTGTGTCATTTCTGTAAGATTGGGACCCTGAGGATAGTGACTGCTCTATTATTAAACTTCAGAAAAAGCTATGTGAGATTTTCAGCTGAAGAGTAATGTAAAAATGCTTTCAGCAGGTTGGGCAACTTTTTGAAGAAAGTTTACAAGTTCTGGAGCTTATGTTTTTGGTCTGGAAGGCCCAGAAGTAGAATTGATGCAATAATCAAAGAGTTTAAATTTTCACTCTAATCTTTATATTTAGGGACAGCATAGTTTTTGAAGCAAAATAACTATTATTTTCACATTCCTGTTTAATAGATTTTTAAAATTGTAGAAGAGTTTGCAGCTTGCTCCATTTAATTAAACCACCAGCTGCTGGTACAGACACCTTGTCATATTTATGTTTAATATGAAATTTAATAGGTGGCTATCATGGACTTTTTGCCTCAAAATTAGGTCTAAGGTCTCACTTCAGTTGCTAAGCACAATGCAATACTTTGCTTCCTTTCCCCCTGTAGGCCAGACTGGGAAGCAAACAACATCCTGGAAATAGACAACAGTAACCCATTTACAAATGGTTGTAAGGAAACTTGCATTCACCTGTTCCTAAAGTCATCAGAAAATCAAGTTTGAGTTGAAGAACCCTTTGCCTTTTTCAGATCTGCTATCACTTTTGTGTCAAGAAAAAATGACTTCTTCAACATTGCCTTTTGGTATCATTGAAGCTTCAGTACAGTCTTAGCTTTAATTACATTACAGATTAACAGAGTTGGAAGGGACCTGGTAGGTCATTTAGTCCAACTCCCCCACCCAAGCAGGAGACCCTGCACCATTTCTGACAAATGGCCATCCAATCTCTTCTTGAATGTCTCAAGTGATAAAATGCTCACAACTTCTGAAAGCAAGCTGTTCCACTGGTTGATTATTCTCACTGTCAGAAAATTTCTCCTTATTTCCAGGTTAAATATCTCCTTGTTCAGTTTCCATCCATTATTCCTTGTCTGGCCTACAGGTGCCTTGGAAAATAGGTTGACCATCTCCTCTCTGAGGCAACCCCTCAAATATTAGAACACTGCTATCCTGTCTCCCCTGGTCCTTCTCTTCACTAGACTAGCCATGCCCAGTTCCCGTAACCGTTCTTCATATGTTTTAGTTTCCACTCTCCCAATCATCTTGGTTGCTCTTCTCTGCACTTTTTCTAGAGCCTCAACATCTTTTTTATGGTGTGGTTACCAAAACTGGGCAATACTCTAGGTGCAGTCTTACTAAGACTTTATAGAGTGGTATTAGTATCTTGGGGGATGCAGTGGCTCAGTGGCTAAGGCGCTGAGCTTGTCGATCAGAAAGGTTGGCAGTTCAGTGGTTCGAATCCCG
>JANHFR010004570.1:50179-61932 GCA_032468015.1 Mimophis mahfalensis | reverse complement strand
TCTACTCTTTGGAAAAAATAAATGAATATATTAAACACTGATGAAACAAACAAAACGTTAAAAAGGTATGAAGTTTATGTAGCTACTTACCAAACACACCTAAATGATATTAAAGTAACCAAAAAATCTTTACAACCCCCAAGTTATGTCGTAACTTTTGAGCACCCCTAATCTTTGGAAATTGAAAGCTGAAAAATTTGACACACCCTACCACTTGTTAGTCCAAAAAAAAGGAGCAAGTTACCAAAGTGTAAATGATTATTTCAAGTCAGTTGCAAACCAGACCATCAATTTCAATTACAGTTACCTTTGAGCTGATAATTAATCATTTGCCCAGGTAACTTTGTTTCCCGCCCCCCCCAAAAAAAGAGATGCTAGCAAGTATCTATAACTATTTTCATATTCCGGATTAAGCCTGGTTCTTAGCCTAACTGCACCCTTTTTAAAAGGCTGGCATCATGTCCACATTCCAAAAGTCACAATCAATCCTACATGTTGGGAAAATATAAGTTACATATAAAACAGCATAAGATACATACATTTAACATTTATCAGGGCCAGGAGAGACTATATATTAATCACAAGTAATAAAAAAGGGATATCTTACCTAAAAAGTGATTCTTTTGTTTTCTTTTCATTTAACACCACAATGCTAGGCTTCTTAAAATAAGAAATTCCAAATTCTGTATCATCAAAATCATCCCAACTATCCATTGGCTTTAACATAGTTTGACCCCACCGGCGTCGATTGTTTTTCATACTCATTGTACCATTTGAGGGTCCTATGGCTATGTGTTTCTGTTTTGATTACAAAAAATTAGAAATTATTTCTGATATAGTTTAGAAGTTTACATTACTACGTTGAATTGGAAATACTGCAATAGGTGTTTGGGTGGGAGGTGTCTGAAGGAGCTCTGAGTACAGAAATAAAATAAATCCTGAATTCTTCTCACAGTAAAAATATATAAAATACAATACTTTTCAAATACTATAAAGAGAGAATTATAATATACGACCCGCTATAATCTTACATTCTTGTGAAAGAAAACAAACACCACGAGCATTGTTGCTGCCAAATTAACCTAGGACTAATTAAAATTAACCCATTGCATATTGAATGTATAGGAAAAAAGAGCACAGCTACAAAGAGGATTAACAATAGAAAAAAAGTATGTAACAGAGGTAAAGCGATGTAGTTAAAGGAAAAAAGAACAGGGGAAAACGTGGTATGCAGAAACTACAGATGGACAAGGTTTTTTTTAAAAAATGGGAAAAACTAAGGAAAAATTTGTAACAGTTCATGGAGGGGAATGGACGGGGAATGCAGAAAAATTGATTTATGAAGACAAGGATAAAGAAATAATAAGAAATAGTAACCCAAAATGTACTTGAATATTAACATGTGATGAAATACTTTTGAATTCACCAGAATATATTGTAAAACTACCTCTCAAAGGTAGTTTGAACCGAACACTTGTGGATCAATTATAGACTTGTTCATAAATCATTTCTGAGTGCAACTTACTGATATTGAGTTTTTACTGATGGTTGGAAGGAATGACTGAGGCTGTTGCTGTACTGATGGTTGCTGACTCACTGCATTCTGAGGCAGCTGGATTGATTGGAGGGGATGTTGGTTATTCTTGGATAGACACTGTAGCTTATCAGTTACATCTAGCAAAGACTGAGGTTCTGGCACAGATGCAGTTTCTAATTTGGATATATGTTCAAGTTTGGGCAGAGATGGTTTTCGTTCTGTTAACTTGGGATATGGCTGTTTCTGACTCATGCATTGTGGAGGTGGTCCTAAAACCTGGCCCACTTGAAAGTAAGGAAACTTCAATGCCTAAGGAAAAAGACAACACTAATAAGTGTAAACCAGCTAAAAGTCTGCAACTAAAGGTCTTGCCTAATAGAGGGTAGAAAAAATATACATGGAAGGTCATATACAATGAAACAAAGTGGAGTTACTGGAGTCCAACAGACTTCTAATTTCATGGAAAACAAGACTACTGTAGTTTTGTATCTGAGTACGTAAGCTTGGGTGTTCAAATCTCCTATTAACCATAAACCACTTAAGTCATGCCTAAGCCACTAGTAATTTTCCAAAAACATTCTAATAACTTCTGTGAACCAACACTATCTATGGTTTTCCCCTTCTACTTCCATATAACTTGTTAAATATAATTCTTTTCTAGTTCATCATTCCTGCCCCCATCTGGCTTAAGTGTAAATTTGCCTGCTGATCATCACCATCATCTACATCATCATAGCCTTTTAAAGTTCAGTATGTGGAACTTTATGCTTCTAAAGGGTACTGTAATTAATAATATTATTAAAAATTATTTGTTCTCCTTTCTCAAAGGCTCACTGTACAGTAGCTAGTAACCACGCAGGGGGCTATTTTTTCCCCTTTGTTTATCCAAAGCTTTAAGAAACAACTTGAAGTTGTTGCTGAAGATCAACAGGGAAAGACATACACATAACTTTTAAGAAGTATCAATTTATAAAGTCATTTCAAGCACCAAGAATGACAGATTCCTTGTTAATAACTTCCTGATTTCTCTAAAGCAGGGTAGAAAACATGTAGCCTTCCAGACTTTGTTGAACTCCAACTACAGTCATAGACACAGACTCTTGCTTCTCAACAGAGTACATCTTCCAGGTTATATTTAATAGTTACATTTAATAAAACTTCAAATACATTGCATTGTTTTATAGTTAATCTTATGAAATTATAGGTTTTCCTTCCTTTTAAGATACTTGGTTAAAGAAAATTGCACAAGTATTCTATACATTGTGCAAGTGTTTCTAACAAAACCATTTCTGATTTTGATGAAGTGCTTGTAAATGACTTATGAGTTTGTGAGGTTTTTTGTTTTGCAATAGTTTGTACTCATTGTATAAGCAAAATTGCCATATTGTTAATATCACAGGCCCGCATACCTGACTTGCTGTAGGTCGTTTCTTTGGATCCCAATTCAACATTTCATTCATGAGAAACAATGCTTCACTGCTGGCATTTGGAATGAGAGTCTTTAGATTTATTGAAACACACTGAGGGAATCGAAAATTCATTGCAGCAGCAAGCTGGTAACCTTCTGGCCAATCACTCTGTAAAGTAGAATAACAAGAGTAGTCTTTAAAACTAAAATAAGTCATTTTTATTATTTATTGTTGAATGCCTGCAACTATTGTTTTTGGTTAATTTGTTTAACCAAAACCCAAACTTGTTCACAGGTAGTCAGTCCTCAAGTACCAATTTATTTATTATTTATTTATTTATTTATTGTGGGATTTGTATGCCGCCCTATCTCCCGAAGGACTCAGGGCGGCTCACAGCAATGAAAACACAGAATACAAAATTTAAAAGGATATTAAATCTAAAATCCCATTATAGCCAATTAAAACCAGACGTACAGTTAAAACCCCGTCACGACGGAAGGACCGGAGATCAGGGGCCACCCAGAGCTCCAAGGGCAGTTGATTCCGGAGGACGGGTGCCCCCACAGAGAAGGCTCTCCCCCTGGGGGCCGCCAGCCAACACTCTTTGGCCGACGGCACCCTGAGGAGGCCCTCTCTATGGGAGCGCACCGGGGGATGGGAGATTGTTCCTGGCAGCAGACGGTCCTGCAAATATCCCGGGCCTAAGCCATGTAGGGCTTTATAGGTTGCAATTGAGACTGACAACTCCATCGCTTAAGTGACATGATCACAAAATGTAATGATATATGAGAATGATCTTGAAGAACAAGGGGAAGATATATTGCCTAGGAAACTATCAAGCAAAACATGGGGAAGCCCCCAGTGGCTTAACAGTTAGAGGAAGTAACTTAGAAGGATCTACTCTAATTGATCTGGTGATTAAAAGTGATGGCAGGAGTTCTGTACCTTCAGACTTAAAAAATTCTGTTAAAGTAGCCTAACAATAAAGTAGAATTAATTCATCTAGTTGTGTTTCCTCTCTGGTTTACTTGAAAGGCTAACATCAATTTTGCAAGTGTCAAGGTACACATTTCCCATGACTTGTGATTTCCTGCTGGCTTCACCAGTGACTTTGCTTGTTGGAAACTGGCTGTGAAGGTCACAAACAGGGATCACAGGATTCTGTAACCATCATACATGTCTTCTGGTTGCCAAGTGCAAGCACTTAACTGCAGAAACACTATGATATTCTCAACTTCAAGGACCAGTTGTAAATCTTTTCCAGTGATGTCATTAACACTGATCAGTCTCTGAACACACAATCAGTGAGGATTACCTGTGTTATATACTGGAAAGTTAATTATAAAGAGTGATAATGTTAATCCCCACAATGGAAGAATGGGTGGACAGGTAACAGACCTAGCAGAGATGACAAAATTGTTTTAATTTGAGAAAAGAACGCATCCAGCTTTGTTTCTCTCTGGAAATTGCTTCTGAACCTGACCTGGAGTGGCTGCTCCTGAGTGTGAGGGTGCTCAAAGGTGTGTTGTTGGCAGAAGGGCAGGGCATGAGTTCACAGGGACTTAGGGTGGTTGCTGTAAGGTGAGAGAGGATATGTGAGTGGCAGGGGAGCATGAGCAAAGTGGGTCTTGGGGTGGGTATGCATGGAGGTGGAAGACTTAAATTGAGCAACTTAAATCCCTGCTGATTGTTTGACTTTACTTGTGCGAAGCCAGCAGAGAACAATTTGCAAACACAAGACCATGGAGTACTGCAAACACAAGACCATGGAGTACTGCAACTATTATAAGTAAAAGCCCAGCCACCAAGCGCTCAGATCATGATCACATGACCAGAGCTGCTGGGATAGCCAGAACTCTGATAATCAATATTAGCCACCGCTCATTAAGCACCATCATAATTTCAACCAGTTAGTGAATGAGTGGTCATTAACCAAGAATTACCTGTTATTTTAATTTTATTCCCAGCAATTGTAATAATACGCATTTTCAAAATACTTTACCTTCTTTGGTGTTCCTAACACCTGGCAAATTTTGAAAATTTCATCAACTTCACTTGTTCCTGGAAAAAGTGGTCTGAGTGTATACAGTTCGGCCATTATGCTACCAACAGCCCAAATGTCAATAGGGGAACTATAAACAGAAGATCTCAATAAAACTTCGGGTGCGCGATACCTGAAAAGGGTGAAGAGAAATAATTGATAGCTGGTCAAGAGGCCTATAATATAAGTGAAATCCCCATTAAAACTCTCACTTACCATCTGGTAGAAACATAATCCGTGTATGGAGGCTGAGATCTCAGTTCTCTAGCCAATCCAAAATCAGCAATTTTAACAAGTTCTGGACCCATACAAAGAAGGTTTTCAGGTTTCATATCTCGATGAAAAAACCCTGTAAACATGAATGTAGAATAAATAGATAATGATGGAGTGGATTTCGAATTTTACTAATAATAGGATTTTTTTTTTTACTTTGAACTACATGGGTTGCCATAAAAATCTACTTTTAAATTTTGTTTTCAAACTGCACTAAATACAAACTTCAAAAGTTTATCAATCAGCTCTCAGTATAACTGGGAGCTAACCTATTTCAGAAATCTGTTACTAACTGGATGAAACTACATTTAAGTCACTGGGTCAAACTACATTTGATCCAGTTATCAAAATTTTAAGAGAGATTTTTTTGAGATCTAGAATGAAATTAAGAATAGTATGGTTAGTGAACAAAACAAATAATTAGGTCAGATTTGTTTCATGATTAAAATAAATTTAGCCTAAGGATCATTCGGCCTACATTTAATGTAAACCTCTTCATACCCCTTTAAATAACAGCCAAAATTATTTATTTTAAAAGCATATCATTCACAGGAACAATAATCTTTGAAATTTGTTCTCCCCTTTACAGAGTCAATTAAGTCTTGCAATAATATTACAACTGGTATTAGAAATCAGGAATCTGATTCTCTGAAATAGATTACAGCAAGACCAATGTAGAAGTAGGCATAGATCTGATGACAAAAGGATCGGAAAGTATTACAATATAAAGAATAAAACTGAGAGAAAAAAATAAATTGTCAAGTAGCTAACATTTTACGATGTAACAAATCAAAAATTTGTGTTTCTCATAATAAATTTATACTATTCCAAATCCATACAATCTGCTGCTAAAGAAATGTCTTCTATAAATTTCTACAATACTGCACCTAGCTCTACAATTTCTGCTGGTGCAGAACACTGTAAAATGTACTGCCTGCATTCTAACAACAACAAATGGATAGGGAAATTTGTAACCTCTAATAAAAATTAGGCAGCCAAACATTACGATATATACAAAGGCACAGAATTGCTTTATTCAACCTAATACAATCTCTTGGATACTACATAGTACACACTGTGAAATATGACAGCCCATTAAATGTTAATAATCACAAATGTGAACAAAGTAAATTAGGATTAGTGTGCTTTTGGAACAAGTGGCAACACTTATTAATGCTTATAAAAAAGTATCCCCTACAAGAAATCAAACCATTAAACCTAGCCCATACTTCCCTCTGAAGTGACTTTTTGTGCCCAAATAAAGCACTGTTCTGGATGGAACCCTATGCCAAGAAATTGTAACATCGACAACCAACAGTCAATTAATATAGCTACTGGGATTCAGGTTCCGGAACATTTGATTCTCAAAATAATCCGATTTTTCTCCAAAGTAATTTATTTAGCAATTATTTAAAACTTTTTATCACTGGAATATTGGTACCCTATATCTAAAAAAGGTAAAGGTTCCCCTCGCTCATCTCCATTTCAAAGCCGAAGAGCCAGCGCTGTCCGAAGATGTCTTTGTGGTCATGTGGCCAGCATGACTAAATGCTGAAGGTGCATGGAATGTTGTTACCTTCCCACCAAAGGTGGTCCCTATTTTTCTACTTGCATTTTTACATACTTTCAAACTGCTAGGCAGGCAGAAGCTGGGACAAGCAATGGGAGCTTACTCCATTACATAGCGCGTGGGATTCAAACTGCTGAACTGCCGACCTATCTGATTGACAAGCTCAGCGTCTTAGCTGCTGAGCCACCACGTCCCTTTTACCATATATATCTATCACATCTATTACGTCTCCTGTTTGATAAAGTGTACATTAGCCTAATCTCTCTACTACTACACAGTAGCAGCAATATACTATACTCACCATGTTTATGGATAAAAGCTAACCCTTGTAATATCTGATACATAATGTTCCTGATGACAGACTCGGGAAAGAGTTTATTTCTGTAATGCAACAAATGAACAAGGTGAAGAAAAACAGGATTCTTTTCAGATACAAACAAATATGCTTTACTATTTCATTTATTTATTTATCCAATGCCTTAACCACTTCTTTTTAATTAAAAATCATTGTAACAGATAAGTGACCTTAAAGTGTTCAATTTTCAATAAAAAACAGGTCTCCTCCTAGTAATAAAAATGCTAGGAACCAGGAAAAGTTGTTAGTTGGCAAAAGGAGAGAGGTGCATTATTTCCTCTTTCAAAATCCTTCATAACTTCAGCACATTGGAAAAATGTTTCAGTCTTTGGGTCTTATTGTTCTTATAGCTTATGATAAAGTAGCAATCAAGTGTGTGGCTTATTTGGGGAGAAAGAGGTTTAATGGTAAAAAATTGACCTTTTTAAAAGAAAAAAATACCATTCAAAATGCAATATTTTGCTATTAAATACCAATAATATAATGTGAGAATAGCATTGGTTGGGGGGCCACTTTTGGCTTACTGTATAATATGAATTAATTATGGTTTATCAAGCATTATATCTAACAAGGAGAGTCAGTTTGATGTAGTAGTTAAGGTGCTGGTCTAGAAACCAGGTAAGTAGTCTTGCCTTAAGAATGAAACGCAGGTCAGATAACTGTGGGCCAGTCACTATTTCTCAGGACAACTCACTCATAGGGTTGTCGTTGTGAGGCAAATAGGAGAGAAAGGAATATTATCTATGTTCACTACCTTATTAATAAAAAAATACAGGTGGGATTTTTTTAAAAAAATATTAAACATCAAACATTTTACTTTATTAAACTATCGTGTATATTTTGTGATGCACAGAGAATTATTAAAGAATGTGAAAACAGCAAATTGGTTCTAAACGTACCTTTCTTTCATTAGCTGATACAGATTTTCCTTCATATATTCAAACACAAAATACAGATGGTCATTTTCTCGAATAACTTCTTTCAGCTTTATTACATTGGCATGATTAAGTTTTTTCAGAGACTACAATAAAGACAACAAATAGTTTTAATGGGAGAGGTTAATTCAAATTTGAATAGAAGTATCTACCAATTATAAAGGCATACAGATTTTATTTCCATTACGAGTTAGGATGCAAACTAAACCTAATGTATAGATTTTTAAAATTTACAAAGTATATGAAATTTACTTTGTAAATTTCTCTGAGTGCTTTTTCTTCCTTGTTTATCGAGTCTGGATATAGGCCATCTGGGCTCCAGAGCAGCATGAGGTTCTTTGGGCCCTCTGCTGCGGCTCCCTGTCCCAACACCAGCTGGCCCTGCCCTTCTCCCTCCCCTCCCTTACCTGGCCTGAGAAGGTAAGGGAGAAGGCAGGGGATGGAGAGGTGGCCAGGGCTGATTCTCTGGCACCTCACTCTTGCTGGAGTGTTTTCCGGCCCTCATTGGTGCTGGGTGTGCCTTGGTTGATTAGGGAGACATGCAATCTGCTCTCTGCGCCAAGACATTAGCCCGACCCAGCTGCGACCAACGTTGAGCTCATTAACACAAGGACTAGCAGGGTGGGAATGAGATCTGGGAGGATGAGACAATGGAAAGGGGGACAGGCCCGCAACACCCACCCGTGGCTTTAAGAAGCTCAGGGCAGTGGGAAAAGGGGGCTGGCCTCACTGAACCTCGCATGTCCACGCCAGCAGTCAGGCTTGGAGAAAGCAGGAGCACCCTCACCAAAGATGCTTGCCCATCAGCTGGTGTCCCACCCCTCTCTCTACGTCTGTCTCTGTGTGTGTATATGTATCTCTCTCTCTCTTTCTCTGCATCTCTTCTCTCTCTCTCTCTCTGTCCCCCTCCACCACCCTCTCTCTCTCTCTCTCCCTCTCTCTCGGAAAGCCACGGCTGGGACAAGCCAGCAAGCTCTCCTTGGGGCTCTTCGCGTGGGGGAGACCCTCCTCAAGCGAGCAACCAGCCTTGGCCAAAGCACAGCAAAGGCACACCTGGGGCGGGTAGCCATTCACTTAAGGAGGGTCTCCCCATGCGGGCACACCCTCCCGACACTGCCACAGCTCGCGAGAGGAAAAGGAGGTGGAGGAGGATCGCCCAAAGGGAAGCCCCCGCTGTAGCTGACACTCATTCCTCAACCAGCCCGGATTTCCAAAAAGAAGAAATAAAAGGAGTAGCAAAGTGCCCCAAGGAGAGCTTGCTGGCTTGGCCCAGCCACAGCTTTCAGAGAGAGACAGAGAGATATACACCCCTACACACAGAGGGGGAGATAGATGGGGAAGAGAGAGAAACAGACATAGACACAGAAAGATAGAGGGGGAGAGAGGGGAAGATAGGGAGAGGGGGAAAGAGATAGAAAGACACAGAGGAAAAGAGAGAGACACACAGAGAGATACAGAGAGTAGGAGAGAAGGCAACATAGGGAGACGGGGAGAGATAGAGATAGAGAGAGATATAGAGGGAGACACACACACACACAGATACGGAGAAAGGGAGAGTGGGGCAGAGATACAGAGAGAGGGGAAGATAGGGAGAGGGGGAGAGAGATACAGAGCGGGAAAGAGTGGGGGAGGCAAATACAGAGAGAAGTGGGAGAGAGAGGGTGCGAGATTGAGAGGGGGAGAGTCAGAGATACAGAGAGGGGGAGCAAGAGACAGAGAGAGAGAAAGAGACGGATTTGTGGCTGGGTAGGCATGGCTAGGGCGTGATGTGACTGGATGGGAATCAGTGACATTGAGTTGGCCATGCCCACCCAGGTTTTGTGGCTCCCGTGTTGTTGTTGTTTTTCCTGTGGGAAACGGGTCCAAATGGCTCTTTGAGTATTTAGGGTTGCAGACCCTGATTTAGTCTACACAATCCAGATGAAAGTATTGCTCACAAAAACCTACACTAGAGAAGGCTGAAAGCGGGAGATGAGGTTACATTTTAGCACAGACAAATCCAATTGCATAAACTATTCTCTATTTGTATAAAGCAAACCCAAAAGAGCAAAAGCCTGAATTATTAGCCTTTATTCAGCAAATAACTTTCTTCAAGGGTACTTTTTAAAGAAGTCTACAATCTATAAATGACTTTTATCAACATCAATTAGCCAAGATCTTAACAATTCTTTTTTCCCCTAGATATTAGAGAAGAACTGTAGTTAGAATAGCAAATCTGGAGTATTTGCACTGAACATAATTGATTAGGTCTAAATATATTATTAAAATTGTCATACTACTCTAATTACCTTAACTTCCCTCAGATTCATACATTCATCCCAAGAATAGAACTTCCTTTTCATTCTGAAATAAAAGTTAAAAAAAATCTTTAAAATAAGAAAATCATACCCCCCAAAATTTTGTAAAACTCATTAAAATATACTGAATTTTAAAATAGTATTACACAGGCTCTTACTTTAAGGGAAATCCAGCAGGAGAAACACACATTTCTTTTTGAGAGGTTACTTCTTTCAAAAATCCAAAATTGAATAAAAAGATTCACTTGGGGCCATGTTGACAGTTACTGTTTACAATATCTAAAATCTCTAATTCATCAACATGGTCCCAAATTTGTATGGCATCTCAACAAATTCAATAGCTAGTACAGATTTATTAAACAATGCCGGCTGGCGACCCCCAGGGGGAGAGCCTTCTCTGTGGCAGCCCCTGCCCTCTGGAATGAGCTGCCATTAGAGATCCGGATCGTCCCTGACTTGAGAGCCTTCCTCCATGCCCTTAAAACTCACTTATTCCAACTAGCTGGTCTGTCCCCACAATAAGATATTTTAACTGGATTTTAATTGGGATTGAGGGTTTTAAATTTTTAAATTTATTTTATTTATTTTATTATTAGAATTTATATACCGCCCTTCTCCCGGAGGCACTCAGGGCGGTGTACAGGGCACTTAAAACACAACCAATACAAAAGTTAAAAAGTTATTAAATCAATCCAGCCCTAATAAACAACAATAAGCTTAAAACAACACACACACCCGCAGTCTAGGCCGGCCAATGTAAATAGGTGTGTTTTCAATTCCTTATGGAAAGTGTGGAGGTCTGGTTTGATGGGCTTAATACCGATTTAATTTTATTTTAACTTTTATATTGTATGTTTTTAAATGGCCCTGTACACCGCCCTGAGTCCTTCGGGAGAAGGGCGGCATAGAAATTTAATAAACAAACAAACAAACAAACAAACAAACATCTTCTATCAGTTTCACAAGGAAGCAATTCAATGTTTTTTTCAAATGGGGGTGGGAACAGAATAAAAAGCAATACTTCTCCCTTATTTCCATCCTGATAGCCAAACCCTTCGAAAACCATAAATAACCTGACATTTCTATTGTCAAAATGCTTTAAAATAACAGGTTGAAGAATGAAATGTCTGTCTTAACTCTTGTTGACCTCATGAAGAAATGGTGCCATAAAGTAACAAGACTAGTCTACCTAAGCAGTGTATGTAGGAGAGTGTAACACAGCAAAGAAAGGCATAGGCAGTAAAGTGGGGAAAAGATATGATAGGTAAAGGTAAAGGTTCCCCTCGCACATATGTGCTAGTCGTTCTTGACTCTAGGGGGCAGTGCTCATCTCTGT
>JANHFR010004570.1:25037-37904 GCA_032468015.1 Mimophis mahfalensis | reverse complement strand
ACCACTGAACTGCCGACCTTTCTGATCGACAAGCTCAGCGTCTTAGCCACTGAGCCACTGCATCCCCTGATAAAATAGTATATGAATAGTATATTTAAATGTTAAGAGTTAAATTTTTTAAAAAATTATAGAAGGTTTTAAGGAGGTAAGAGTAATTAGCCCTGCTTTAAAAAGAAGGTTGTCATAACAATAACCAACACCATGACAGAGTGCTTCTTTGGGCTCCCCATGCAAAGCCACAGAGTGATGTTTTAACCCCTTTCCTTAAGGCCAGGAGAGTGGGAGCCCACCTCATGTCCAGGGGAAGGAGCTTTAACCTCAGTATCATGGGTAGAAAATTGCAGCATCATAAATTATATAACTGATCTTTACTTTCAATCCATTCTGTATTAATATTGTTCTCTTACTTGAAAAATGGCATTTGTACTACTAACTAAAAAAACCAAAACCCAACACTTGATTAAGATTGCAAAATACACTTTTAAAAATTTAATTTTGTTTTAGGATGCCGTTTGGACATGAGTCGTTGAAGATTAATTTTCAAAGCGTGGTTTTATGCTGTCATACAAACAGAAAAAAAATTTTTGGAACAGGCTTTCACAGCATGATTATCTAACAAGAACACAATTAAACTCATCAGAGAATGAATGCATACTTTCAACAAAATATGTGCAACTGATACCCTAATGAACGTATGGAATAGTACAAAACAGAGTTAAGATCCAATTAAAACTGCAGCCTTTTCAGTACTATATACGTACTAAGTACTAGATTTTTTTCAATTCTTTCCTAGTATGTTAATTTTACAATACCTTCATTTATTTATATGTTCTATATAGGCCACTCTTATCAGAAGACTTTGAACAGCTTACAATCTGTTTACAGTAACTGTGAAAAAAATCAAAGAAACTCACAAATATATTACTTTCACCACATCATAATAGATGTCCACATTCGGGACTAGTTCAACATTCCATCGCATCCCCAAATATTCTCCAAGTTTTCATGGGTCTTTCAGAGAGTAGGCAGCTCTTATATTTGTTGTTGTCAGTTGCGAAGTCGTGTCCAACCCATTGCGACCCCGTGTACAATGTTCCTCCAGGCCTTCCTGTCCTATACCATTCCCCAGAGTCCATTTAAGCTCACACCGACCCTTCTTATATTTAGGGGACGCTTAGTCCACAGAAGGGAAATCATCACTGAAAAAAATCAGGAATGGCATTTCTGAAGGAGACTCAAAACTCAGCCTGTTTTGGGAGACAATTCCTCAGCTAGAAAGCCTTAATGTGCCGTGTTCTCATTGGATGGTCAGATTGTATTGATTGATGGGCAGATTTGAGACCCAAAACATGGTCTCAGAGAAATCAATGGCCGAAATTACGAAAGGTACATCCAGGACCTACAATTATCCTTGGAAGAATTTACAATCAATGCATCTGCTGCAGTAGAGGCATTATACCAGCAAGTTCGGGTGCCCCCATAATAATAAGAATAATAACCTATGCTATATCTCCTTATGCTGAACCGACTACAGTTTATGAATAGTCTTCAAGAGCAGCCCCATATATTTCAAATTATAATAATCCAGATGCAGAATGACAAAGGTGTAATTATGAACCAGATGTAGTTATGCAAAAGCCTGGTGGCCTCAGCTTCAACCTGATGTTTTAGCAACAATCATTAATGCGGGAGGACCCCACATTTTGAGCCAAATGTGTCTGAAAGGAACTACACTATCCAGAGCTGGAAATAGACTGTCTCCAGAATTGGTCAATTTCTGAACCTACAGGCACTCTGTCTGCTAGGATTAAACTTAAATTTTACTGCTGTGTGACTTGTTGGGTTATGACTTTGTTTGATTTAGAACAGGTATGTCAAGCTGGTGGCCTGTGGGCCAGATGTGTCATGGGCAGGTCACACCCACATCAGCTCCACGAATAGGGAAAACATCACAAAACATCATGTGATGGCAACATGATGTGGTAAGTTTGACACCTGTGATTTAGAATGAATAACTTAGCCAGCTAGGTCAATACAGCCAAGTCAACACAAAGCCACCCAATTCAGTACATTCCCAGAAAAAAAAAATGGATGACTATTGATAAATATTATGCTTTATATTTACCTCTAATGATACTGCACTTTGGCTTCAGTATTTTCAAATGAGAACGTTGGTCCTTCGTAGCCAGTATAATTTATTTCAGTACCTGGACTATTCTCACAAATATCCACTGCTACTATGTGTCCTGCTTTATTAGGAGTCATCAAATGCTCACCAGTCAAAGTTGATTTGCTCATTGCCCACTCTTCTCCTTGAATGCTGATTTCTGAGCAAAAATTCCCTGAAATGTCTGTTACTAGTGGACAACTAAGCATATCCTTTGTATCACAGAAACTGTCACCATATTTCACAGCAGGAGATTTATAGGCTTCAAGGGACATCTTTGTAGTTGCAGTTATAAGAGTTTGCATAGTTGGAACATTCAGAGAGGAATGACTACTATATTTATATGCATATTCTTCACTATAATGAGGATAGTTAGCATTGGCTTGACATAGCCCATAGCTAATTCTTTCTCCATAATTATTTTCTCCTAAGGACTGTTTCATCCCCTGATGCTCATGGACACTGAGTGAAGTTGCATGACACTGAAGTCCATTCAGCAAGAGGTGATCGGTGTCCATTGGAATGTCCATGACCTCTTTGTGAAATGGAGGATATACATTGGAATTGACATAACCAGGAAATGCACAGTCATAACCACAACTTGATTTAGATGTGTAGATTTGAGAGGCTGGATAGTTCTGGAGTGGTGATGCTATATCCCCTTGGAAACTGGCTGCATCGTAAGTAATGTGGTATGCTTCGGAACCTGGAAAGAAGTGAGACTGACCAAGGAATGGTATGCTGGCATCTGTGAAAATGCTGACTTTTTCTGGTCCTTCATCATACGATAGGGGATGGATGTAGGGAAAGTGATTACCATTCTCACTGCATGCTGTTCCTGTCTAAAGAGAATATTAATGGAAACGATTAATGGGGACACACATACACACAACTTTTTACTAATTGTTGACTCTTGTTTAAATTATTTTTCCAGTATTTTTATCAGGATGTTTAGATTATATATCGGATTCCAAATCAAACTAATGATGTTCATGTTCCTGGAACTTCCACAATACATGTACTGTAATTTTTTTTAATTACAAGAATAAAAGTTGTGTAGCTTGTTATCTCTATTCAAAGGTCTAATGGAGAACAATGTATAATGATGCCTTCCATTTAAAGGACTCCAATCCAAGAGAGGAGGGTTAAATTTAGTTATGGGAAATTAACAACGACAAGCAGACTCAGCAAACATTTTGGGCATGCTGTCAATCTCTTCCATAACAATGAGATATAGTATATTTATTTATTTATTTATTTATTTATATTTATATTTATATGCCGCCCTTCTCCGAAGACTCAGGGTGGCTTACAGTACATTTAGCAATTGCCTTCATCCTTTGTATGGACCTGCTTATTAAAGCGGTGTTTTACAAAGTCAGCTTNNNAGATTAGAACTCGCACTAATTGCAAGCAGCCGGCAGCTGAGAGGAGGCTCTCAGCTCGGTGAGCTACCAAGGCTCTTGATATTTCTATCTGAATCACAGCAATTATTTTTAAATTTATATTTATATGAATTCTACCCCATTCAGAGGGGCAAAATGTTACTCTATTAAATCTTAACTTTTGACTAATATTTACAACATGTATCTGTGGGGTGGACTAGGAAGAAATCCACATTAGTCAGAAAAGGGATATAGAAATTAACAAATTACTATTTGTTAAGCGAAAACTCCACTGAGAAATGCAAGTGTGACTAAATTTAGTTTTCACAATGATCTTATGATGATTTGATGATTCATGGTCAGAAATAGCAACTGAGTACTCAATTTCATGTATAATATAACAGCCTAAGCCTTAATTACATCACCTGCTGACCTTACCATTGGCTCTGCCATAACATTTGATACCCTTTGTTATATATGTTGTATTTAAGTCTGCCAATAATACTGAAGTACCTATTAATAAATACCTGACCTACCTGGAAAGTGACATAATATAGGTTTGATATAGCTATTACAATGCTGCTGCTGTATAATAAACAGTACAATAAAATATAGTCAATTAATTCCAACCTACCGTCTCAATACAGGCATAAATATTTAGCACTAGGTGATAACCCGGCTTTGCCTGGGTATTTTTGTCCTCCTGGGATATGGTGCAAGCAGGGAATGCTACAGCCTAAAATTCCCAGTGCTCTTTGCCCGATTTACATGGCTTGCCTCTATTGGCTGTAGAGTCTCCAATTTGCATGCCTTGCCTGTATTGGCCGTTGTTGCCTCGGTGACTGCAGAGCCCTCTGCACATGTGCAATACAGTGCGGGACATACCTATTCGGGACATACCGACACACCCACACTCCTGTTTTATAGATACAGATATAGTCTATGTTCTCAGTTCCATAAGCAATGGTTAATGTTAGGATACAGCTTGGTTATATTAGCTACTTTTGGCAGAGCAAGAAAGAAGTCAAAATGCAGACTGTTTGCTAAAATGATTTTATATTAATCCATGTTATGGATTTCTGGTTTTTAAGTTTCTGAGACCCTGTCATATTTGAGGAGCCAACATTCTGAATTCATTATGGCTCAATGAATATAAATGATCACGTTATGATATTTCACATCAACATTTCTGATGACACTGCAGACCCAGTTACCTGAAACTCCAGGTACCGTTTCTTCTGAGACATTTGAGATGATGTTTGCTTTTTAAGTGCACTTCTTCTGATCTCAGTTTCTGATTTACTTTCTGGTCTAGGGTGGTCATGAATTCCCTTAGCCTGAAATAATATTGACACAGGAACAGAACAGAGCATTAAAAAGCCGATGTATAGCAAGATAGACATTAATCATCTATATTAACAGACAGCAGCTTTCCTAGGGTAACAGGGGGAATGGTTCCTAACTTCAAGTCTTTGGAGACTTGAATTTGAAGTAATGGCTTGTTCCTAGTCTTCAGTGCACATATGAACATTTTTCTTATGTGGAGCATGCATGTAACATATGGAAGCATCATGGAAATTTCAGGCACTAGTGAAGTCTAAAGCTTGGCTGTGAGTCAGAAAAAGTCCAATATAATTGATTTCAGGATCCAGTGGTTTTCTTTCAGATTTGCACAACATCCTACACTGTAAAATAGCCCATTGCCTTCTAGCCTAGCATACTGCAAGAGCCTGGTCCATATCTTTAGTCATTCTCTTTGTTATGTGAACCTAGACATGTAAGCACCAATGTCTTTGATGTAAACACATCTATAGTCTTCTTTGGATTGCCCAGGAAGCAAGGCTTTTAAGTGTATCTCACTGATTTAAAACTTTTTTGTTGTTGTTGTTGTTAAAAGATGGCAGAAGTAGCACCCTCTTTCCTTGTTTTAAAACCTCGAAGCAATGGCTTAAAAATACGCAATATATTGAACAGCCAATTAAGTGTCTTGGTCTTCAAGATAACAAAACCTGTGGTACAATACATTTATTTTATTCAGATAGGAATAATTATTACCAGATAAGGGAAATATGTGTGTTTCCAGTTTCCATTAAGTTATACACCATAAGATTGTTTTGTTTTTTTTAATTAGACGAAATCTACAGAGATAGCCTACTTGGCATTTGTATTTTACCTGGAAAAATATTGCTTTGCCCTCATGTCTCCAGAAGTTAGTTACTGGATAGCCGCTATGTCCTCGGCAAGCAATCAGTTCAAGAGCTGAGCTGCAGTTGGGACAATGCTTTTCTGCAAGATAGACAACTACATTGGAAACATATAAGATTGAAGACTTCTATACAGTGAGATAGAAATGCTGTATAAAAATAATGTGCAATATATGTGCAATATATTTTGATTTTGTAGCCATGGAAATTATAAATTGACACATTTTCACAGATTTTTCTGTGGGGAAACAATGTGGTTTCATGGGTACTTTTTCCACCTACAGTAGAATCTTCACTTATAGGAATGACATTGATAAATTATTCCAGGAATGTCAAAAACATTGCTTTGTAAAAGCCTTTCAGGTACCGTAAGGCCCACTTCTTGGAAGGAGTTTCACCTCTCCACGGTTATAGGTGACATACGAGGTACATATGTATATACATATGTTTATATATATAAACAGGTTAATAAATAACTTGGAAATTCTACTTTTAAGCAATAAGTAAAATTATACTAAATTTTGAACTCTGGGGAATGGAGGAAGATTTCTCTTTTGTTGAACTTTTCGCTAGAACAGTGGTTCTCAACCTGTGGGTCAGGACCTCTTTGGGGATTGAATGACCCTTTCACAGGGGTCGCCCAAGACCATCGGAAAACACATATTTCAATACAAATACAGGTGTATGTAAAAATAATTTTATGGTTGGGGGTCACCACAGCATGAGGAACTATATCAAAGGGTCACGGCATTAGGAAGGTTGAGAACCACTGCGCTAGAAGGAAAGGTCCCCAACAGCTACAAGAATGACTGTTGCGTGCCTCACTTGGCCCCGGACCCCCCGATTCTCACTTTGTTGCTTTTGTCGAGCCTTATCACAAATAGCAGGCCGAAGTTGCAGCTTTGTCCCATCAGGCAGGGTGCAGTTTCTGGCACACACCACCACACCAAGGCAGGATTTCTTGAGGATCTGACAATTGTGGTTGTTGGTGTTGCGCATGGCCCAACCGCTAAGATGCCTTTGTGCATTTTTATCTTCAACAGTATAGATATATCGCAAATACCCATCAGGCCACTCCTGGAAAGAATCAAAGTGTTTGGGCTCCTGTAGAGGAGACAAATACATGAGAGGAAGGGGTGTGGGGGAAGGAATAGATGTAGAATCTATCTATATGCGCTAAAACTCTTGTTCCCATAATCTTTAACTGGACAGAACAGTGCATCATAAGGCAATTTTGAACGAAGTACCTCAAATGGGCTAAAAAGCAAAATGTGTCCCACATCTGGGATACAGGATTCCTGTGGAATTGAAATTTAGCAAATTTTATAAAACATTTTATGATATAATACAAAATGTCATAAAACAGTTCCTGTCATTTTACTGGGCTACAGGAGTTCAACATGGGCTATTTCCAGGGCAGATGTATCCAAAGTTTTCCAGTGAAGGCAGCACATTACACGTTCCGTCATCTGCTGAAGGCATTAAGAAATCCGATGAAGAAAGATCTCTGAGAGCCTGACCCAATGGGACTAGTGTGTGACAAGACTGAAAGCAGCCAATTCTCCCCCGCCCCTTTCTGTTTTAAAGGGGGCAATTACAGAAACCAGCTTGGATGTGTGCATCAATACATGCAGTATATTAATTTACTACACATTCTGATTCCATTTGAATAAAATGCTAAAACGCCCAACTCTCAGTAATAAATACAACTCCTATATCTAATTGATAGCATGCTATGTCCAAACAAATAAACCTGGCTATGAATCTGATAAACAATGGTCAGGTGTCAGCAATGTTCTGACCCCAAAACTACTCAATCCTTTTTTTTTTTTTTGCTTAGTCTTATATGTTGTGGAGTGACTATGCATTCATAATAAATATAGTGGCTGGGTTCCCTGTCTTAGTGTGGTGTGGAACACATCCAAAAGTCTCTTCTATGCAGTTCTTTAGAAACTCCCCTGATATTGGAGTTGAGGCAGTCGCTATCCTCCCTTAAATGAGTGCAAAACAATAAGATACAATAGCGAGATACAGAGAGTACATAACTTCGTCATCCTTATTTCTAATCTTTGGTGTGCCTTTGTTGTGTCTCTCCAAAAACACCACCAAATGTTAGGATCTGATTTGTGAGCCTGTCAATCAGCATAGGCTCTGTCAGCTCCTCTGGCTTTGTGGCTGTCTTTCTTCAACAGATTTGTTGTTTACCTAATGAGAAGAACACTCTGCCCGGGCATCTCTTAGGTTAAAGAAATGCGGACAAAAAAAAAAAAAATATGGGAACAGCTCAGGGAAGCAAGAGTCCTAGGCTCATCCGCATACCGTCATTGCCAAATTCTATTCTGCTTCTCCTGCCTTTGGAGAAAATTTACTACAGTTAGGAGGCATGCTGTGTTTCACTGGGCAGAAAGGACTTTGCAATTAATTCCCAAAGGCAATCTAATAACTCCGTATCTTCTTTCCAAACCTCCCTCTACCCCGTACCTGTGGTAGCTTGGGATCGTTTATGTCCCAGATTAACTTCATTCCAAAGGAACAGATGTAGTTAGATTCATTAAAAGTTCCTTTTGACATTGTCACCATGAATCTAGAAGAACCTACCCATTAACAAACAAAACAAAAAAGATGTTAGGTACTTCTCTGGTTCCATCATTTGGAGAAAAGGTGTCATTTCAGATTGGTTAAAAACAAAAAACCCTCAGTAACATTATTTCTGTTCATGAGATTTTTCCTGAATCATACTGTCTAAAAACATAGGACAAGTTCTTTGCACTAACAAATAATATTCTGTACTGGTCATATAAATTTACAGAAATGAAAATGATCACATAGTTTTACCTCAAGGGTCCAAAACACAAGTGCACAACAGTTGCTTGTGATCATAATTTAGTACTGCACATCAAGTTGGTGTTCATTCATACATCCAGTTTACAATGTAAAATCATGTAGAGAGTATCATATATGACAATAATTTATGTATATATTTTACTGTATATATACACACATTGGAAGTTATGGCAACACATGCACACACACATACTTTCTCCTGACCAATTTCATGCCCATTCAAACTAGGTCAGGTATAATGTGTGAAACTTGCCTGCAAGCTGTAATATTAAAGAGTCCATAAGAATGAATTCATGTGTCAAATAGATGCACACATTACATATTGTCTGAAACAAGCCTCAGGATCTAGTGGCTTAAAAAATTAGTGGCTAATTTGCCTTGAGGCCACAATTACATTATAATTCAAATATATATATAAATAATGAATTATGATTGAACAGTTCATTTGTTTTGAAACCTACCTGTAGCAAACTTAGGTCTCTTTCCCACAGTGATAGTTACCAGTCATCTAGAAAAGTATTGCTGTCATCTGCATTTATAACTAAAGGTAAAACACAGGCAATGAAATCTGAGAGAACGGTAGTTTTCCTAAATATAGGTAGTGAATTCATGACTAATGTGAAATTTGAACTGGCTTCCATTTTTGCACCACAGCAGTTTCTCTGAAATACAGATTAATATGAGGACATAGGATTCAGATGAATCAAACTCAGATCAGTATTCAGTCACAACTTACAACTTCTCAGCAAAATCTATGCCAGAACTATGATGATAAAAGGAGAGGAAGGAACAAGGAACAGAAATGAAGGCCTGTGCAGGCAAACCATCTTCAAAACTTTAAAAGGGAGACAGGAAGAAAACACGACTAGCCAATTTGGTCTAGTGATTAAGGTACCAGGCTAGAAACAGGACAATTTGAGTTCTAGTCCTGCTTTAGGCATGAAAACCAGTTGGGTGACTTTGGGCCAGTCACTCACTCTCAACCACACTCAACTCTTCTTCTTGTTGTGGGAAAATAGGAGAACAAAAGACTAATAGATATGTTCACCATCTTATTTATCAAAAAATCAATAAAAGCAGGATAAATAAAAAATAAATTGTAGCAGCTCAGTTTCTGCTGTACATGTCAAAGTGTGAGGATATTTTGTGAGAAAGGAACCATAAAGTATTTAGGAAAAAAAAAACATTTCCAAAAGACCTCAGCTAGAATATACAAATGCTTCTTGGAAATAACTGACACAATTGAATTTCTTCTTAGTAAGCATGCATAGATTTGCACAGTATAGTACCGTATAACTTTGTGAACTTGCCTTGAAGTTCTGCAGCTTGTTGCCGTCTTATCTTTTGATGAATGCCTTGCCTCTGTCCGCTGCCGCCAGTGCTGAAATCAGCCAGAGATTGTACTTCCCTTCCTGAGCTTGGCTTCGAATCTGTTCACACCGGCAAGGGCATCTTTTTTGTCTTCAACTTTCACCCTCCCACATACCTTTCTCTGCTGTGTTGAAAGCACGTCAGTGGCAGCTCCTCCCTGATTTATTCCAGAAGTCCTCAAGCACTAAGTATTGCTGATCCACAAACCAGCCAGCTAGACTTGTGTCATTTGAGAGGGAAGTCCTGAACCTGGCCCTGCTTTTCAGAAGTACATTTCTTTTTTCATAGCTAATTCATGTACTTAAGCTGTGAAGGCCCCAAAAGGAACATAAAGCATTTTTCATTGTGAGCCACAAACATTTTGACCTTTAATACTTGGGTGTAATTATTGGTTGTTCCAGACCTTGTTTACACCTTGAAAACTTGAAGAGAAGCCCACAACTGCTTACAGCTGAACATCTCAGATGTATTGGATTATCATCTCCAATGAGCAAAGTCATTAGAAAGCAAGGCAAGCTGAGTATGCTATGAATAATGCAAGGCTCTATAATTTAAGGGTGCTTGACTGGGAAAAGAACAAATGGCTTGCAAGAACTTAAACATATTCCTAATTCCAGTGTATGTATATGGAAAAGTGAGGGTCATATTGACTTCAGTGGGACAACTCACAATCCTTTATGGATTGTGATGGGGGCTACCTGTTTTTAGAAAAGAAATAAATTCCCAACAGATATAAAATGTTTGTAGGTTCTCAAATACTACATCTGTTCTAGGCAAAGTATCTACTTAATGATACAGTAGAGATGGGTTTTAAAGAACAATGTAATTCCTCCAAAACTTGTTTCTTCTCTTTCTCTCTCTCAAACACACACACACACACACACACACACACACACACACACACACACACAAACAGAGAGAGATACACATATAAATTATTTTTTAAAATAAGCATTCAGAAAGCATCAGAAATATAAATAAAGGAAAGACTTGGATAACTTGGTAAGGAGAGGTACAGTAGATTCTCTTTTTACTCTTTAATCTTTACTGAGTTTCCCAGGAGTATCAAAACACTGGAAAGTGTAGGATGCAAAATACTAACCTCTTACATAAACCTCACTGACTGTATTACGTTGTCTGGTAAATCTGGTAATTTTACAGTGGGATTAGAGCATTATAATCTTTAAATTTGAGGTAATCAATAAATCAGCAGATTCAAAATTGTACCCTCCTCAGGAAAAATAAATTGCCACTTCTAAAAATAAGGATGGGAGATCTAAATTATATTAAATCAAATTATGTAACGCAGTTTAGGAAAATCTAATTAGAATTGTGAGAGCCAGTTTGGTGCAGTGGTTAAAAAGGCATCAGGCTAGAAACCAGGAGACTATGAGTTCCAGTCTGCCTTAGTCACAAAGGCAGCTGGGTGACCTTGGGCCAGTTGCTTTCTCAACCTTAGGAAAGAGGCAATGGCAAACCACTTCTGAAAAAGCTTGCCAAGAAAACTGCAGGCACTTGTCCAGGCAGTCTCTGAGAATTGGGCATGACTGAATGGAAGAAAAGAAGAAAAAAATAGAATTTTAAATCTTCAGGCCTAACAAGCATTCTTTACATGAACTAGAGTTGAAGTCTTCAACATATTGAATAAGAATAGGAAGTGGAATATTCCTATGCAATTAATGACATGAAAGATTTGTAGCCTTGGCTGCTGTACAATTTTAATGGTGCCTTTGTTTCAAAAAGTTTGAGTCAATTTAAAATCCCCTCCTCCCTGTCTCCCATATATATCTTAAATGTTCAAAATCCAGTTCAAGTGAAAAGTTTGGATGTGATCAAATGATAGCTTTAGACAATCATAATCCTATAAAATTGGTCAGAATTCCTACAAAGATAGGGTGGAAGGAGCGATCACACAATGCAATACTGAACACCAAGGCATTCTTAATGAATTGAACATGGCTACTTCCTCACTTGCAGTTTACCTCAGACAAGAATAGTATGGGAAACTGGCTTTATCTCAGAGGTTTTCCCTCTTTCTGTCTCCAAGACTGACTTTTCCTGGTTTAAGCCCAAAGACTCTTACTGCAACCAGAAACCACTATGCACTTTGGGGCAGATGAGGTCAGACAACCTGTTGAAGAGGCATGATTTGACCTGTGACAGTCACAGGCAGAGGAGGGAGAATACCAGTCATGGCACTGTTCAAACAATGATCAGTTATTGGCCTGAAAATATTAGCCTCTAGCCTATGGGGACAAAGCATCACTAACAACAAGCCACAAGCCATACTGTACAATCCAACATTCTTCTACTTAGAGCCAGTTTGGTGCAGTGGTTAAAGACAATAGGCTAGAAATCAGGAGACTGAGACTTCTAGTCCTGCACAAAACCAGCTGGGTGTCTTTGGATTTGTCATTCTTTCTCAGCCTTAGGAAAGAGGCAATGGCAAACTGAAAAATGTCTTCTGAAAAATGTCAAAGGCACCCGAAACAAAATTTACTACTAGTGTGGGTGTTGGATGGCATCTGTAACTGCAACTGAGAAAAGGCCTCAAGGTGTGAGTGTAGCTTCATATTAACTAGCTAATGAGCAGTAGTGTTATTAGTGCTTCTGATGACAACTGCAGAGATCCAGATTCAAATTACAACTACTGGTTGTAAGGCTTAATGAATGATGGGTTCCAACTGGCCCCTTCTCTTAAGCTATAACATATGTTCTGTGAACAAAACAGGTGTCATGACAAAGTAGGCAGTTTCTTCAAAGACGGCAGAAGATATAAGTAATAAATAAGATGCCAGTTCCATAGATTGATTGACTGATTATTTATTTATTTATTTAATTGGATTTTTATACCGCCCTTCTCCCGAAGGACTCAGGGCGGTTTACAGGGCATTAA
>JANHFR010004569.1:342104-352542 GCA_032468015.1 Mimophis mahfalensis | reverse complement strand
AAAGGGTCAGGCGACCCCCAAAGGGGTCGCGACCCCCCAGGTTGAGAACCGCTGTTCTAGACCATCTTCCTGTCCAAGACAGGAGTTCTTTTACCATCCCAGGCAAATGGTTGCCAATGTTTTCTTGAAGACCTCCAGCAATGGAGCACCCACAACTCTGGGAGGCAAATGGTTCTATTGTTTCCACTGTCAGGAAATTCCTCCTTAGTTCCAGATTGGATCTCCGTTTGATAAGCTTCTACCCACTGCTCCTTGTCCTACCCTCAGATGTTTTGGAGAATAAGTCAACCCGCTCTTCTCTGTGAAAACCCTCTAAGTTGTTTTGCTTGACTCTCTCTCTCAAGCTACTTGTCCTTAATCTCTAATTTCTCTCATCTATCCAAATGTTCTTTCACTGAGATAAATTTCCTCTTGGGTCTAAGATCAAACTCTCATGAGCCCCGGTACACCTCCAGTTCCTTTAATTCTGTCAACAGTATTCCCAACAAAATTCTTAGCAAAATATATGGAAGCTCTCTCCTTGGCTACACAACACATGTACACAGAGATAGCAAAAGGTCTCCAGCCACCGACTTCACTGGGAAATCCAATCATGGCAACCAGGGTTACCTGCTTTATAAAAAGAATAGTTTAATATTGCTTTTACTTGCTTCCTTCGAGCAATGCTTGGGGATCAAACTGCACATTAGACAGACAAATGCATATACATAACAGAGCACAAGTAAACATTAACATTAGTAAAGCACCAGCATGAAAGTCACAGAACCACATGGAAGCCAAAGAAGCTGTAAGTTTCTCTTGTTCAGGTTCAGAGACCTATTTACCACCATCCCTGCATGAATTATTGTGGAATGATCATATTAATCATTTTGCTTTGATTTAAAGCAAAGTAAAATCAAATTTACTTTATGTCCTGACCCTTCCCATTCCTTTTGGAAGTATGGTTCCAGCAAAGCCTTCTGCCTGCCATTCCTAACACACACACACACACACACACACACACACCCCAAGATGTATGACCTCTCACTAAGCTGAAATTAGAAAGAAAAGCAGATGTGGATTCTGCCTGGTGCAGCTACAATTGTTATCTGGTTCATTACCCATTCCTTACAAAACAACCCATTCTGCCAAAGTTGTAAATGAAACTTTCAAAAGCTGTACTGTAGCGCCACCTGGTATTTTTTGCTGTATTGCAGCTGTCAACTTCTGCCATCCCATAGGTGGCTAAATTTCAACTCCCAGCAGTCTTTGGGTTAGGGTAAGAGGTGCTGAAAGTTGTAGCTCAACAACTTCTGGCCAATTATAAATCCAAATGATGTTAGAATTATTTCACAAGCAGAAGCCACAAAGGCCCAAGTGGTATGAATGCACATTTCAATACACACTTTCATTTTTATAGCCAATATTCAGAGGTTTAAAGGCTTTCAGTCACATAACCAATGGTAAGTGAAGACTGACAATCACAAATAAAATTTCAATAAGCTAATGATTTGAATAATAGCTCATTCTCCTCTCCTGACTTAACTGCAAACTGATTGAATTATGAAAGATAAGTAAATATATTCAGCTCTTGCAGAATTCATCTTTTATTTCAGCAGGGTTCTCATGTTGGCAACTCATGCTTGCTCCTTTGTATCTGCGCTGACAAGATCTTGCATGGCTGATGCTGTTTAATCCAGGAATGAGCATTACTGCAGGAATACCTAACCCACCTATAGTCTGTTTCAGTCAAATCAATCCTACTTGCTAGGAATGGGGACTGTAATCAAACACTTCTTGCAGACATCCATTTGGGAAGGGGTGTAATTCAGGCACCCAAGTTAATTTCTTAAACCAAGTGTATTTTTAGCCTTGGCAACTTTAAAATGTGTAAATTCTGAGTGTTGAAGTCCACACAACTTAAAGTTGCTAAGCTTGAGGAACACTGTCCTAAGCAAAAGGATAGACTTCAACCTTAGACATGTTTGCCTGGAAGTAAGCCCGTCTCCTAAATCTCCCTAGGGATATCTGTGGAGGTTGGAAAGGTTGGGGGACAAAACTATCAAGATCGGCAGCCACAATCAAAGCTCAGACTCTTATTACATATGTATTATATGCACATAAACAGCCTCCCCTTTTTAATTAGTTTTAACTGGAGCTTCAGTTTAATTCAGAAAACTGGCAAATACCACCTCTGATTGGCTGACAGCATAGCCACGCCCACCAAGCCACACCCACAGAACCAGTAGTAAAAAAATTTGAATCCCACCACTGCCACAGACATACTTCCATGATTTTTGGGGGCCCATGCAGATGCCCCTGATGCATGCTATGAGTCTTTGGGAATTTCCAGCCTCAAGAATTGCACTGAGATAAGAACAATGGTAAGTTCTCCCCTCCCTTCTGCCTTCCCACTTTTTAATTCCAAAGGACCTTGACAGAAGAAGGACTCCTGCTTTCCCCAGCAACTGCCAGGCTACAGATTCTGCAATCCTCTTGTCTGCTTCCAAGGTCTCCTCCTGGCTCAGAATGAAAATCAGTGGTAGGCCAAGCTGGAGATGAGTAGTTGAAATCTTTTCAGGATCTCCTGCAACCTCCACCTGGAGAAGAAACACCAGCATAAAAGATCAAGTGAGATATACTGCAGGTGGACCATCAAATAGACATGATACAGAAGAAAAATAAATGGGCAGAACAAAGTCCACCACAAGAGCAGTGCTTTTTATGTGGATAATTTCTAGTAAGTATCCTTCCTTGCCAAAACTTTATTTCCTGGGAAGGAAAGGAGACTGTATTTTGGGAAGCCATGGTCCTGCTACTCATTGATGAGACCAAAATATGATTTTATTCCACTATTTAAAGACAAAGGCAGAAATTTTAGCACATAGGTTGGCTTCCCTTTAATCTGATTACAACCCTGAACAACAGTAAAAATTGTTTTCAGAAAATCAAAGTGGACCCAGAATGCAAACCAAGTACCTTTTTGATATTATTTTCTACTTGCTAAAAATAAATGAATAGGTCTTTCTCAAAAATTGATAAATGTGGTGAAACAGGATATATATGCCCATCCATCCATCATCATCACTTTTCTTTCTTGCACCTTTCCTAACATTTGAGCTTTTTCCAAAGACCTGGGTCTTTGCATACTGTGCCTAAAGTAGGATAATCTGAACCTGATCATTTGTGCCTCAGATAAGAACTCTGGGTTTATTTGATCAATGATTCATTTGTTTGGTTTCTTGGTGGTCCATATGATTCTTTTCCAATACCCAAGTTCAGAAGTGTCAATACTCTTCTTGTCTCGCTTCTTCAAAGTCCAACATTTGCTTCTGTAAAAGCATCACAGGGAATACCTCGGCTTACATAATTCTGATCTTTGTAGGTGTCAATATATCATGGCATAGATAGATAGATAGATAGATAGATAGATAGATAGATAGATAGATAGATAGATAGATAGTCCTCGACTTACAACCATAATTGGGCCCAAAATTTGTTGCTAAGTGAGACATTTGTTAAGTGAGTTTTGCCCCATTTTACAACCTTTCTAGCCACAGTTGTTAAGTGAATCATTTCAGTTGTTAAGTTAGTAACATGGTTCTTAGGTGAATCTGGTTTCCCATTGACTTTGCTTGTCAGAAGGTCTCCAGAGGTGATCACATGATCCCAGGACACTGCAACCATCATCAATATGAACCAGTTGCCAAACATCTAAATTTTGATCAAGTGGCCATGGGGATGCTGCAATGGTCATACGTGTGAAAAATGGTCATAAGTAACTTTTTTCAATGTTGTAACTTTGAATAGTCACTAAATGAACTCTATCTATCTATCTATCTATCTATCTATCTATCTATCTATCTATCTACCTACCTACCTACCTACCTACCTACCTACCTACCTACCTATCATCTAGCTATACTGATTGAATAAATAAGGGGAGAATATACAGCCTTGTCTCATTTCTTTGCCAACCTATAACCAATCTAGTTTGTCATGTTCTGTCCATACCATGCCTTCCTAATCTGTATATAAGTTTTTAAGGAGGACAGTGAGATGTTCTGGGATTCCTATTTTTGTAAGCACATTTGATAGTTGATGTGATTGACACAATTGAAATCCTTTTATAATCAGTGAAGCACTTGCTGATTTCTTTTAGGTATTTTTTCACTTTGTCAATTATCCCACATGTATTAGCAATAATGTCTCAATTTAGGGAATGAATAATTATACTTTAAAGCATCATGGGCATTATTTCAGATGATAATAAACCTTCATTTTAAGGTGACCTCACTTCTTACTTACCGTATACTTTTCCTCTTAGCTCAGTATCTTTGTCATTGGGAAGGTACTATTTTCACTCACTTAGAAGATCAGCTAATTATAAACAATTAAAATATTATTTATCAATCATTGGGAAAGATTGTGAGGTGGTTGAGAAAGAAGTAGGAGGTATGCCAACCATTAACAATTCAAAGATGGAATGGGATGAATTAGTAGTTTATCTCAATCCAACTTGCTATTACTTAGGAAGAAAAGACTGAAATTGTTCAAAGAAACTGCCTTAATGAACTCATTAATAACAAAAGAGTGGAGGTTCCTGTTGCAGTTTGTATGATTCTGCTTTCTCCCTCAAATCATGGCATTTTAAGAGTCTGTCTATCTTGCTTCCTTGATCTTGCTTTGCTATGAGAGATCTGATAATAACATTTCATGAGGCAGATAGCATAAAAATCAGTTGATTCAGCTCCGTGATGAAATCAACAAAAGCTCTTTTTCTGTGTCTGACCACAGAATAACTGTCACTGACAACCAGGGCTTTGTTTTGCTTTCCTCAGCTTCAAAACACTAGGAACGATGCAGGCAATAGCATCTATATCTATTTATTTCTATATCTGCAATGTGGGCTAAAAACTACAGTGTAGTCCTTGACATACGACCATACCGGAGCTTGCCCATTATAACCTTACATCGTGATGATTGTAAAACATGTTAGCCAAGTGGCCGACGCAATTTCATTACCTTTTGTTCAGGGGTCATTGAACAAACACAACAATCATAAAATGAGCACAACAGTTGTTAAGCAAACTCATTGTTCTCTATGGTGCAGCTTTAGACCATCATAAAATGCCACCCCACAACCACCGAATGCTACAAATGGCCATAAATGTGGCCATCTTACTGAGTGCCCCAAGTACTGTCACCTAACCACAGGGGAGCCAAGGAAGCTGTCTATCATAATCAGGTCACAACTTCAAACGGTCACTAAGTGACCAGTCATAAGTCAAGGACTACCTGTACTGTATTTTACATACTTTCAATTTCCTTTTAACAAAAAACAAAAAACAAAACAGGATTTTCCCCATTTTCTTTAACGTTGCCACTGATTCCACGAGCCCCACCTGATATGTTTTGAAGGGAATTGAGAACTCAAAAGGAACATCAGAAAGAAGCCATGGCTACTGTTCACCTACCACCAGAGGTTCCCCCATCAGCTTCAGGAACTTGTGGATGCTTAATGTTGTCAGTGGCTCTTCCATCAGAGTCCTGCGGCATGGCTGTTCGGGATCCATGGCCACTTTACAGTGGCAAAAGAAGAGTTTTGAAGATGGTACCTCTGGCTCTTCACTACTGAAGTAGGAAAACCACAAACCCAAAAATGAGCTGGCTTTCCTTGACACACCCCAACACCTGGCTATGCTATGTACCAGATAGAAGGCAAACAAGAAATAAAACTTCTATCATATGTGGAAGGTCATTTTTGACACCTGGTCCAAATAAGCTACTTCTATCAAAGCCTCAACTCCTTAATTCAGCAGCCCTTAAACTTTGGGGCACCGGGGACTGGTTCCATGAAGAGGTTTTTCCATGGACGTGAGGAGGCGTGGTTTCATGTGGTTTCAGTTGGGGCTTCACTTATTTGAGCGGTTTCTGGCATGCCACAGACCACTTCCAGTCCACGGACTCAGGATTGGGGACCCCTGCCTTAATTGACCCCTGCATTTTTAATAGATCCACAAAACTGGAACCCAGTTACTCATCACTCCCTTCTTAGTATCGCTGCCTTTACTTAGTTCAGGGGAGTCAAACTCAAGGGCTGCGGGCCAGATCTGACCCATGGGGTGCTTAAATCTTGCCTGCGGGACCAGCCTGGAAATAGCAAAGGACTGGCCCGTGGTGCCTGTGGCAGATAAAGCAGGACGTGGGGGAGCACATGTGGGCCCTCGTGCCCTGTTTTCAGCCTGGGTGGCCTCCTGCGGTATTCTGCCAGCCAAAACGGGATAGCAGAGTGCTGTATGAGGCATCCGTCCCACCTGCCCCCCCTCCGGGCAGCCCATGGAGAACAATGCCAATCCAGCCCTCAAAGAAACCCAGTTTGACACCCCTGACTTAGCTGGTGTTCTAAATCCAGCCATGGCAATAACCAAAGCAGAAATTTTTGCATCTTAAAGAAGACGAAGCGATCGTCCTCATGTTCTGTTTTGGATTGGTCACTATGTGTGACATTTAATGCTAGCCTTGAAGACTTTGCAGTTGGGCTCTTATACTCTTATGAGAAATGCATACCGAATGCTCTTCAGAACTACCACTTCAGTAGTTAAGGCAAACTTAATTGAGCCATAAACAAACGCAGCCTCCATGAAGACTCGGTGCTCTAGAAAGAGAAAATATTTACTCATCAATTCCTCTAGATGACTAAATCTTGGCTTTCTGTCTCCCTTTTCCCCTTTCCTTTAATCCAGAAATGTACAGCCTTCAGATGTCTGAGCCTTTTCAAAAACAGCCACCACTTAGTGATTTTTAAACATAGAAAAAACAATATTGAGCATAAGGGATACAATTGTAACTGCACTTAATTCCAATTTAAACAAAATTAATTCTGGCGGGTGTTCTTTAGAACTCTGAGGTATAGGTAGTCCTCGACTCATGACCACAGTTCAGCCCAAAATTCTGGTTGTTAAGTGAGACATTTGTTAACTGACTTTTGCCCCATTTTACAACCTCTCTTGCCATAGTTATTAAGTAAATCACTCTAGCTGTTAAGTTAGTAACAAGGTTGTTAAGTGAATCTGGTTTCCCATTGACTTTGCTTGTCAGAAGGTGTCCAGAGGTGATCACATGACCCTGGGACACTACAACCGTCATAAATATGAGTCAGTTGCCAAGCATCTGTATTTTGATCACATGACCATGGGAATGTTACAACAGTCCTAAATGTTTAAAACGGTCATAAGTCACTTTTTCAGTGCTGTTGTAACTTCAAACGATCACTAAATGAACTATTGTAAGTCTAGGACTACCTGTACTCCAGAAATGAAGCACAACTAGGAATGCTACCTCTATTTTTATTGTAAAGTTACATTAACAGAATCTTGCAGATCCAAAGGCACTTCTCCCCTCCCCTCCTTTCCTTTTCCTCTCTGGGAAAGTAGGCAGATTCCCTTCTGAAATGCTTCCCACGCCCTCCTTCCTCCTTCTGTGGGCTGAAATACCTTTTACACGTTGGTTGAACAGTCTGTGGCTCTTCCTCCTGTCACCCAAGATCATTCCCACATACCATTAAAGTTCTTCAGTGTACCACTCAAAGGCCAAGTGGAAAACGTTTTTCATGTGGAAAACGTTACACGCTCACTCCTGTCCTAAATCAACTTAATCCTGGCTTGGCAAACTCCAGGCAAAATCTACCCATGTCAAAAGCTGTTCATGGCATGTATGAACAGACATAATAGGTATCATTCACCTTTCATATTACCTTTCATATTTCATATTAGGCATATGGCTTACCTCTTCCAGCCCAGTTCAAATTACAAGAGAAAACTATTAAGACAGCACTAAAAATAGAAAGCATTTAGCAGCATAGTGGCATGTTAGTTCAAAGCAAAACATATCACAAAAGCAGCAGTCCATGACGACAGAAAGCTTTGGGAATGGATGCTAGAGCTCTAGGATTACCTGCTGTCCCAACTGCTGGCACATATGCGAAAGCCAGATCGGACTGACCCTTCAGAGAGTTTTCTAAACGCTGAAGGTCCATCATTGTTGAAATGTATCTCACTTCATTGAAGAGGAGAGCGCTGGGAAGAAAAGAGGATGACCAACATGTGAAGAACTTCGGCAATAAAACAACCATCTGTATTTTAAGTAAGAGGATTTAAAAGAGGCCCTTATATTACTGTAATTTAACAAACATGCATATACTTCCTGCTTGATGGCTTTCCAGCTGGTTGCTTCTAAAAACAGCTAAATGAATAAGGAAACTTTGCATTAAAAGAAACCAAGTTGTGACCTACAAATCAAAATTTATGGTTTCTTATTCTGAGGAACCCACGAAAATAATGAACTGTAGCTTCAGATTCAACTTGCTAGACACAAGGATGTGTGAATTCTTTCAAGACCAGTGAGATCTACTTTGAGTTTATTTGCTCTGGTGCCTTCAAGTTAGTATTGACTCCCAGCTACTACTTGGACAAGTCCTTGCAGTTTTCTTGAGATTTCAGAAATGGTTTGCCATTGCCTCCTTCCTAGAACTGAAAAGGAGGGACTGGCCCAAGGTCATCCAGCTGACTTAATGGTGAATGGGACTAAAATTCTTGGTCTCCCAATTTTGGTGTCTCAACCACTACACTGGCTCTCCTTACTTTGTTAGTAAGGCAGTATTCTGGTCCTTATTAAGTGACTCATTTTTACATAGAATGATTTAAAAAACTGGTGGTACAACCCAACACTCCAATGGGCCCTGAACCCAGGCCACTGTGATTACTGGGCAGGAACTTGGCTTGTACATCACCACAGGGTGGCACCCAAAGAAAGGGTAATAAAGAACGATTTAGAACTCAGCTTGGAAGGATTGTCACATGTCATTCTTGGTTTTGGGCCTGACAAATTGTAAACATTTCAATGAAATAAATCCAAGCCCTTTAAGAACCCCAAGGTCAGATCTTTGTTGCAAGCTCCTGCCAAAGACTCCTTGCTCTGTCGTTGTTCTGCTTGATTTCTAATGTCTTGCTGTCTTCTAGAGCCCTCTGTCATGTCTCATGAACCAGCTGAAAACAACTATCTGCTTTCCACAAAAAATGAAAAGCAGCTATTAGGAAAAAATAACATCAGGAAATACCCCAAACAAGAAAATTTTAACTGTTAATTACTTTTAATTTTTTTAAAATTTTATTTGTATTTAGCTTTGTTTGCTGCCTTGAATAAAGGCAGGATGTCTCCTCCTCCTCCTCCTCCTCCTCCTCCTCCCCCCCCCTCTCTTTCTCCTTTTACTATTTCAAGTGTCAAGGGAGGTATTTTTGCTCTTTTGGCAGTCCCAACTATGGTTATGTGCAGTCAGGAAGTATATTGAGTAAATAAAGGACAGAGAACTTACAAAAGTACATTTGCCACAATGGCATCCAAGCTGAACAAGGCATCTATGGCAAGTTCACGAACCAACACCCGGTCCCTGGAAAACAAGATAAATGCTTAAAGCCAGCTGGCAGCTCCTGCAAGAACAGCGAACATGCTACATCTTTGGAATGTTGGGACTCGGACTTCTTTAGTTTCCATCGGGGGTGAGTAAGCCTTCAATATGCCCAGCAACATGCAGAATGGAAGCAAAGCTACCCAATGCCGTCTCTACTTAACCTGGGTTTCTGTTGTTTGGAGCAGCTGTATCAAAAGTTGTCCAGACTAAGATCTGACCTTGATCTTTCAAGAACCCTCAGAATCAGCCCTTTTCTCAAATGGTGAGTTGATCTGACCTGCTATAGATGCATATATCTGAGGGCTAAATGTCCATGGAGACTCTCAATCATCCAGGTCATGGCTGACTCAAAGGTGCTTTTCCAAAAGTTCACATTTTGGACAGAGAGGACCTTGAAAGAGAGGTCAAAGAGACCATCCATGTCAGAGATGTGAAACTCATTCCACTGAGGGCCACATCAGGGCTGTGGTTGACCTTGAGGGGCAGCGGTGTAGCCAACTGGGTGTGGGTGGACAGCTTGACACCACTCCCCAAACTGCTGTTATGTTTCCTCTTCACTCACATTGGGCAGACCAGGCCAAAGGCACGCTGGTCTGATGATTCCTCTTTGCAATGAGTAGACTAGGCTGAAGCGATGCGGGTACATCAGGCTGAAGCCACACTGGCCCGATGTTTCTTCTTCACAATTGGTAGACCAGGCTGAAGCCATGTGGGTAGACCAGGTCGAAGCCACACAATGTTTGATATTCACAATGGGTAGACCAGGCTGAAGCGACGTGGATAGACCAGGATGGTCCCATGGGCCAGATCCAACCACATCGTGAGCTGGATCCAACCACAGGCTTTGAGTTTGACACCACTGATCTATATTAAGGCTGAACAGCCCTCTCTCAACAGAGGGGGAAGGATACACTGTTAGGTACTGGGTTGAACCAGCACAAATGATGGCTCCAAATCGGAGTTAGCAGAATGCCTCTTGAGTTAACAAGA